>JAVSBS010026291.1:71560-82313 GCA_033124195.1 Coracias cyanogaster | reverse complement strand
GACATCTCTAACTAGGTCAGGTTGCTCAGAGCCCCATCAAGCCTGACCTTGAATGTCTTCAGGGATGGGGCCTCCACATGTCCTTTATGAACATCTCCTATATGTGGCTTTTCACTAGGGAAGGTGGATGCAACTCAGAGAAAGATGTTGGGGCAACAGGGAGATGCTTTAAAAGTATCTTAAGGGTCTGGTAAGTAGTGTGGGCCAGAGGCATGTGCTAAGCTTTGGAGACAGACTGATGTTCCAGTGCCAAGTACGAGACTATGATCCTCTGTGTTAGGACCCATCACGAATTAGAGATTCACCTCCCTCTAACCCCTCAAAATGGGGCAGACTGTTTCTTTTTCAATTCTTTCCATACTCTGAGCTCCTCCCATTCGTTGCCCAGGCTCAGGGCCCAGAAGATGGCATGTAATGTGTTTGAAGTGGAATAAATCACTGGGCTCTGCTTTCAATTATCCCAACCCAAGCTCGCTGGCTGCCGCAGGCAGCCTGTGGAATCTGGCAGGGCTGACAAGGTGTGAGTGCTGCCAGAGCCTGAGCGCTGATCTGCAGGCAGACATCAGCACGGTGCCTGCCACCAGCAGCGATCCCTGCCTGTGACAGCTCCAGCTACCCTGCTTTGGGGAGGCTGAGCGCAGAGGAGGTTGCTGGAGGACAGCACTGAAGTGCACTTCTGCCAGCATGCCGTTGCTGAAGTCCTCAAGCAGCTTCTGCAGTGAATGCTTAGAGCCACTCCAGCCTTTTCAGTCGAATATCAGATGTCCTGGGCTGCTAGTTTCAAGCTAGAAAAATTGAAAGCGTTGCTACTCATCTCACCATGGTGAGAAAATGGTGGGCTGAGGCCAATTTTATGAGGTTTAACAAAGCCAAGTGCTGCGCCCTGCACTTAGGTCACAGCAACCCCATGCAATGCCACAGACCTAGCTGCCTGGTGGGAAAGGACCTGGGGGTGCAGGTGGACAGCCGGCTGAAGATGAGCCAGTGTGTGCCCAGGTGGCCAAGAAGGCCACCAGCATCCTGGCCTGCATTAGACATGGTGTGACCAGCAGGAGTAGGGAGGTGATTGTGCCCCTGTACTCAGCACTCATGAGACCGCACCTTGAGCACTGTGTCCAGTTTTGGGCGCCACGGGACAAGAAGGACATTTAGGTGCTGGAGCGGGTCCAGAGAAGGGCAGCGAAGCTGGTGAGGGGTCTGGAGAATATGTTGTATGAGAAGCGCCTGAAGGAACTGGGATTGTTTAGCCTGGAGAAGAGAAGGCTGAGAGGAGACCTCATTGCTCTCTCCAGCTACCTCGAAGGAGGTTGTAGCGAGGCTGGTGCTGGTCTCTTCTCCCAAGTAACTAACGACAGGACAAGAAGTAATGGCCTCAAGTTGCACTAGGGGAGGTTTAGATTGGATATCAGGAAGAAGGTCTTTACTGAAAGAGTGGTTAGCCACTGGAACAGGCTGCCCAGGGAGGTGGTGGAGTCACCACCCCTGGAGATGTTCAGAAAACAAGTAGATGTCTCGAAGTGCCACATGGTCTATGAGTCAGGGAGATACTGGATGAAGGTTGGACTTGATGATCCTAGAGGTCTTTTCCAACCTAAATAATTCTGTGATTCTATGAAAAACCCTGTCCCATGGCTCACAAACATAAAATGGGATAGAGGACCTTGGTCCTGCCCGCTACCCTATCTGGCTGGTAGCTCTGTTAGTCACATCTCTGTGGTATCCATGGGTTTCCCTGTCTGTCTTGCAGACCTAAATACCAGAGGTGATGTGGGTATTGGGTGGGCCAGTGGGAAGTGATACACACAAGCTCCTGGAGAAAGAGGGCTGAGAATAGACTTCTGTACTATAAAAGGGTGCCTAAGAGCTCAGCATGAGCTTCAGTGAGACTTTGCGATAGAAGTAGAGAAGAAAGTGCTCTCTCTCTTGTGTTCCTACAGAGATGTTCTCCTGTCATCTAGTTGTGTGTATCCAGCTTCTTGTAATGAAATCATCAGGAGGGAATGGCCCACAGAGGTGAAGCACTGAAGCAGGAGGGATATGGTTAACTTGAGCCTGGCTCAACTGTTTCCTTTGGGTATGAGATGGGAATAAATCACTGCCACTCAAATGATGACATAATTTCTGCTCTGCTTTCTCAACATTGGACACTTTTAAGATTCAGCTGGACGGGATGCTGGGCCACCTTGTCTTGACTGTGCTTTTGACAAGAAAGGTTGGACGAGCTGCTCCTTGAGGTCCCTTCCAACCCGATGTTCTATGATTCTATGTTGGTACAAGTGAGCTTATAGTGGTACAAGTGTGCATTTGCAGTGCCAGAACAATTGTAACTTGTCTCAGAATGATCTTAGAAAGTCTGTGTTTAGAACTTACCAGCTTTTCAACTTTTCTGAGACCAGATCTTTCCTTACATACACCTGGTGTTGGGTGGACATCCCATTCATCCCGAAGCACCTTGGTGGCCATCATTGCTGATGAGATCTGTCCTATAGCCAGCCCAGTCTGGAGGAGGACAGGAAGAAATCTTCTCCCTTTTGACAGTGCCAAGGCCAAGATGAAGAAGTGCTCCCTGCTTTTCCTTGTGCGCACTCCACTGCTGGCCATGGCTTAGTGCAGGCCTGAGAAACAGGAGGGAAGTGCAGATTCCTAAACCTCTTGCAATGCAGCATGTCAGTATTATGTTTTCAAGCACTCCGTCAAAGGGCAACAATAAAAGTATAGTGCTGAAGAAGCAAAGCAAGACACTGCCATGTCTGAAACACCACCCCACAGGGTGCCATTGCTTCACCTTTCCCAGACTGTTTGGCTGGTGGGATCAGCCAAACAGCTTGCAAGCTTACTGCTGGAGAGTGGGAGATGTACCTGCTGCTAGTCCAGAGCCTGTAGATCTCAGGGGAAAGTGGGTGATGGATCGAATCAGGATTTACAGTCACTTCACTAAAAATCCCTTATATTTGACTCCAGCCTTACCACGTGGATGACAAATGTGTCCGTCAGAACTGACGGGGTGTCTTGAGCTCAGATTTGGATCAGGGTGCTGGCAAACAACACTGCTGTAGTTGCAGTGGACAACCTGTACTGGATGTGCGTTGTGGCTCACTGGATGTGTGCATGCCCAGAGGGATTGTCTGAGGTCTGGTGGAGTGGGCCAGCCAGCCAGCTGGTCTCCAAGCACACAGTGGTGTGTGGCATCTACAACTCTTCTCTAGCCCAAAACCAGCATCTAAATGGGAGGTGGTGATATGACGTGAATGATTCAAGCATTTTTGGCCTGAATGAGGCTCTAATGAAAGCTCAGCCAGCCTTCAGCATCCTCCCACGATTCTGTTCTGTGCCTTGGCCTGTTGAGGTAGCAATGTGATTTCTGTTATAATGTGGTGGCACTTGATAAATGTATCCCGCTGCTGCCAAGCACCAACTCTCCAAGCAAGTCAGGCCTCTGCTGTCCCAGGAGCTGCCTTTTCCCCTGCACAATTACCAAGGTATGGAGTAGTAAGTCAGAAGACAGAGGTTTCTGACCAGGGGAGGATGCACAGCATCTGATCTGACACCACACACTCATGTGAAGGCCAGATTGTGCCAGAAGACCAAAAGGCATAGTGTCCTGTGAAGACAGTAGTCCTCAGATAGAAAAGAGCTACAAGATGCCACAATGTCAAAAAATGATGGGACATGTAGTGCTGACCTTCATCCCAACCCAGGGATGCTCCTCTGGCATTCAGGCTGCTGCAGTGCTGGGCACAGCATACAGCGAGGCACAGAGCTTTTGCCTGGGAGATGACCATGACCATTCAACTCCAAAATTACCTCAAAATGTTCCTTAACCTGAGCTCCTTCCCCTGGGAATCATTTTAAGACAGCTGCCAGACTCCGTGTGGGGCTTGCCAGCGGCAGGGAGCAGAGCACGTTCCCACTGGAGGGGCTGATTGCTGCTGCAAATGGATCCATCACCCTGGTTCCTGTGCATGGATGGTTGCCCACGGTCATTCTGGTTCCTGCAGGCATCAAGCAGCCTGCTACGATGAGAATTACATTTCTGATTTATATTTTGGTTTAGTCAGTGCTGTAGTAACACTTTCTGACGCACCAGTTTCCATCGCTTGGTTTAACCTGGTCTTACATGACTTTGTGGGATTGACACAGAGGACTTCCCTCCCCCACTTCATATGCTATAAATTTTGGGTGGCAGTGTTCATTCAAAATGCATTACAGCAAGTAGAAGGCATCATTCATGCTGCCTTGGCGGGATGCTGTGTGTCGTTACCTCCCTGTCTGCCTCACTTCCAGGCATGAAGTGTTTTTGTGCCATTGCTTTCCTGGAGCTCAGAGTTTAATCAGCAGTCTCCTGGTACCCAGCTCTCCTGCAACCTTCTCAGCAAGCTGCCCTCCAAAGAGTGCCATAATTTCTGGAGTTTTTCTGGGTTTTAGGGCATAAAATCTGCTGGTGACAGAGGCCATTCCAGCAGGCATAAATCACTGGGAAGTGTAAGCACACTGCAAAATCACTATACCATAGAGCCTACTATTCCCATGTTTTCTCCCCACTGGTTTCCTTTGCCCTTTGCTCATTCCCTTTCCCCTCTGTGATTTTTCCTGGGGCCTGTTTCCATAGGTCTACTGTGAACATTGCAGGAGGTTGGGAGAGGTTTTCGGAAAACCCATTCACTTTTTTCACCTGCCTAATGAAACTATTTCATTTTTCTTTTCTTTCTCCCTGTCTGGATAAGTATTCTTTGCTCCACAGACTTTCAGCCTTCAAGGTTGTGAATTTTACTATAAGGGGAGATGAGCATGGACCATTTGGGCCTTAATATATAATAGGTCTGAGCCTTCAGTCAGATTCATGTTGATCTGAATGGACAGTAATTAAGGCCTTATGTGAATTAAATGAAACAGCATCTTTTCATGGATCCTTCATTAGCACTGAGTGTGAAGTTCAGGCAGTCACAGGTTTATGAGTTGGGTATCACCTCCTCTCTGGAGCCAAGCTTCTGGCAGCATGCACAGTTTTCCTTATGCTATTGAAGGTATCAGTGGACACTACAGGCCTATAATGTGACAACAGACTGGAGTCAGTGGAGTTTCACCTCACAGGGAAAGGCTGTCTGATCTGTTGTCCCATGTTTCACGTTCCTTCCTGGAGCAGGAGTAAGATCAGGTTCAATTCCTGTCACAAATACATGCTCAGAGCAGCTTTCTGAGCAGCAAAATTCTTTGCTCTTTGGTACTATATTTATTTGACAATTTGCTTCTCCTTGCACACGTTCCTTCAAAACTTCTCTGCGTGTTCTGTCTTCAGGAATGGGCCATACAGTCTGAGTGGATCCTAAATGAGGGTAAGGAAAGGAGAATATGTTTGGTTTTCCTTAGCACCCCAGATACTTTGATGCTTATAAGAATGGCCTCCTAAAGAGCATTTGTTTCTGAGTAAGACCATTTTACTGTGATTTAATATCCGTACTGTATTAGCTTCTAGAACATGGCATTTGGATGGAGGTGTTACAACAGGGGCTATTAAATTACGTAGGAAGAGGCTCTGATACAAGTAACTCGCAACAGAAACAGAAAAGACCTACTAAATATGATATATTATATCCTCAATATTCCCATGGTAGGGATGGAAAATGGAATAACAGAGATTAATTTACTTGCCTGTGGTTATACAAGAAGTCAATTGCAATGCTATTGAACTGCTGTCAGGAGCCCTAAGTCCCCATTTGGTGTTTCATCACAAGAGCATTGAATCACCGTGGGAGTCGATGTTCAGTTCTTCACGCGAGGGGAATGTGGCATCAGACTATTTCTGTCAGCAAATAGAAGCAAGTGCCTTTTCCTTTCACAACTAATGCTGTACAGTGCTCACGTTTCTAAGTGTTTGCATGAAAATGAATCTCTGAGATAATCAGATTTTATTTCTAGCATCTAATCGATGCTCAGGGCTTTGTGGTTTAATTACTAGAATAATTGTTTGTTGAAAATACAGTTCAATATCTATTTTTTCCTTTAAAGGTCAACTGCATCATTTTCATTTCCAACCATTTAGTGCTGTATTGATCTTTATGTCATTTCATGAAGAGTGCTGCATCTTGCCAGCCAAAATAAAGGCCGAAACTTGAAATAAGAAACATACATTCTTTTTCTTAAATACAAAAATGGAAAATACCCTTTTTCAGCCTTGCTTGCTGCAGGAAAATCCTTCATACAGTGTCGCCAGGAAAAATTCTGAAAATTACATTTGCTCTTTATGGGAGGAAAAAATCTGAACCTGATTAATATCAGACATTAGCTGAAGTATAGAAGAAATTTTGCAGTTTAGCTGCTGATCCTTTAAAGTAGATAAGGCCTGTCGGGAGGACAGGAAAGTCTGTGCAGCTTGAATCTAGAGAGGGCTGAATGAGCGGGCTGAGTAGCCTCATGGAGAAATTCCATCTCCTCTCTGTAGAGAGGAAAATCACGTGGCTTCAGCTGGGGATTTGGAAGGTATTTAGTCAAATCACAGTGACCGCTTTGCTGTTGTCCTGCAGCAGAAATGAGGTGCTGTCGGAGCAGAGGGATGCGTCAGGCACTCTCCATCCTGAGCCTCTCCAGGTTTTTCACTCCCCCAATCACAGCGACTTGACATTTAGTTTTCATTTGCAAAAATGTATTCATCTTTCCCAGATTACGGGAAAGGGTACTGGGTTATGGACAGAAGATAGCTTTGTTGAAAAATGGGCATTAAAAGGTAGTGCGGGACCAATTTCCATCCCATGTTGGTTTTCTACAAATATACGGGGTCAAATCCTACAGTCATAGTTTGGGCAGAACCACCGGCGATTTCAGGGGGACTTGGTGCCAGAAAGAGCTAAAAGATTGGCTTAATGTAAGTACAAAGATCCTGGAACCATTTCTGGGTATTGGTGGTGTCAGATGGCACAGCTTCTCAACCACCCCAGTTCCACGCCGTTATTTATCACACTTGGTTTTCTCTGAGCCCCAGGATGACTTGGACAGGTTGCAAATACAACACAGAGCCCACTGACGGGAGGAAAGACTTTATGTTCTCGGGCCACGTTCTCAGCTGCTGTAAATCAGAAAATAGCCAACTAAAGATCTCAGCATGTCTTAAAGCTTTTTAAAAAATCTGTCATTAAGGGTGAGATGTTCTTACTATGGAAGGGTGGTACTCCCCATAAAGCACGTCCCTGTAAATCTGCACGTGCTTCCTGGCAATAACAGCCATGCCAATCATTAAGTCTGTTGGATTTATGTTCTGTCGTATTTCTAGTTCTTGTTTACTGAATTTTAACTCTTGGACTGAAAATTTTCCACAGTGCTTGCCCCAGACTTTTAAAGAAAATTTTAGCTAAAGGAGTTCACCTGCTCCAGTGTATGAAAAAGGGGGAAAAATAAACCATCAATAACTTTTTTACTGGAGACCTCTGAGGAAAAAATAATGGGCAATTAGAAGCGGTATCCTGCTGAGCATGCAAAATGGGGAGTTTCTTTACTTGTGAGTCTTGACTATGCAGCTTTAATAACCCTTTTAAGATAGCTCCTGTGTGCCATTTATTTACATAGCACTATCCAAATACTACTACATAAAAGCAGCAGTTGAAGAGCCACGTGTGCTATGAAAGAAGAAAGCCTTCGGGGGCTTTTTCAGTGCTTTTTTTCAGGGCAGTAATACAGCTCTTCCAGAATTTGTGCTAATCCCTGCACTCTGAATCCTTGTAAAATTTTGCCGTACAGATATTTCACTCTCCCACTCAGCTGACGTCCCTCTGCGGCTCCCTCTCCCCCAGCCCAAGTCATGCTGGGCTGGGGTGGACCTGTGGAAGTGCCCTCATTGCTTGCTGCAAGGACCAAGTGAGTGGTATTAACCTGGGACTCCTGTAACCCAGAGAATGGATTAAAAATCTCTATAAAGCAACAAGATGAACCCAAAACTGCTGTGAAAGCGCTACCCCGCTTCATGCGTGCTGCTTCCCTTGGAGAGGAGCTGAAGAAGAAATGCAGCATGAAGACCTTCTGGCAGGCTTGGAAGCCCATGAGACCCAAGTCAAGGTTTGCTGTCTGTTGTGTCTCAGCCAAGGGAACCCAGAGGTTGGAGTTTTGAATGGAGATTTTCACAATTGCCTATGAGGTGATGCTGTATTTGCTTTTAGTCTCAGATATTGCAGTTGTGGCACATTTATGTTGTAAAGCAGCCATTGCATTTTAGATCCTCTGAGGAGTCTTTAAGGTATTTTTCTTTCTCTCCGTGGTTCTAATGGTATGGAGGCTGGACCACAGAGGGAGGGACAGAAGAGAATATGACAGTCAGAGGAGGAATCAGGCAGCCTCTGTGTGCAGTGAATCACAATACATGTCAATTGTGCCTGCTCTGTTCCAGATCCTCTGGCTTCACCACCTTTGTGCTTCCTTCTTCTCCCTCACCTGTCTTGTCTCTTTTTTTGCACTTCTCCCATAGAAAACTTTCTGTCCAAAATCATCCAGGCAATTTGGTGCAGGAGCTTCTAAGTGAAGCATCAGATTTGATCCTATGTCTGTATCCAGCAGAAGGGAAGGTCTTCTTCAGAGGAAAAATCAGACCCGGAGTGGGGTGGATGACATTGTGCAGGTGGTGGTCTCTCCCTCAGTGACTCTGAGAGAGGCAGGTAGATAGACCTTTAATTTGGGCATCTCAGATAAGTGCCTGAAGTCTGATGGGATAATACCTTAAGCCTTGCAAACGGTTTTTCCCTTTCAGGAGATGACATACGCTTTGCAGAGGGGGAGGGCTTGCTACAAGTGGCAGCTAAGGCATCCCAATTGAGTTTTTAGGAATGCTTTATATTCCCAGTATGGGCACTGTGACTGTCATGAATGCAAGCTGGTGAATATGAACATTTTCAGTCCGCAAGAAAACCCATTAGCTGTATCAGGGTGGATTCTTGCTGCTGCTAAGTCCATGTGTTGCTCTAGGAGCTGTGCCAGGGTAGAACAGCGGAGAACCTGGTTCAGCATGTCCTCCAGAGGAGATGTTGCCATTTCCATAAGCCGGGTTTGCATTTCCTCTCCCATAGCGCATGCAGCTTTTGGACACAGTGTGATCCAGTAAATAGTTAATGCGTACAACAAATTGTGACAGTCAATTCACAACAACATCCTGCTGACAACTTTTACGATACCAAGAGGTTTTCAACCTTGGCTTTTTTTTAACTTCTTGCGCCTGTGTATGACCACTTAGGGAGAAACCAATCGGTTGTCTATGCCAACAAGTGTTTTGAAGGCACTGCAGAAGAACTGAGTTTACAGAGAAATGCGAAGGTAGAAGGGCAGTGCCTTTGCCAGCCTCAGCAAGTGGCTGCTTGGTGTGGGCAGATCGAAGTGGAAAACAGTTTTAAAAGTGCAAGAAAAGAGAAAAAGGAGAAACCTGACCTAATGCCATGGGGAAGGCAGTGTCAAAAGGATTGATAAGGGCAGGGAGGGAGTTAGGAAGCCCATTTTAGCTTCTGCTTTCTGGGTGAGCATGGCGAGTTGTCCTCCCCATCTCCCTTTCTCTGTGAAGAGATGATGGCGTGCAACCAGGCTTGGGTTGTAGCTGGGCGGGCAGGGAAGAGGGTTTAGTTGGTGCAGTTAACAAACCAGACAGTTGCAGGGTAACTGTTAAAGTTCACTTTGTTAATTTTTTTTTGTGAAAACTAAATGGTAATTGTCAGTTTGACATTTGTTTGATTATCCAGCCATTCAAGCCTTCTTGAGTTGGCCATGGTGGGGAAATGCATTCATCAAAATTCCCATCTGTTTTTCTTCTGGAATTAAAAATATGGTGCCTTCCAGCCAAATGCCATTTTCTGTATTATTTATTTTGCTAGTAAGTAAATTGGCAATTGTGGTTTTTAAGGCAAAGGAGCTGATGCAGCCTTGTGCCATTAACTTGTCAGAGCTGAGCAGATGAAGCATGGAGCGCTTCTGCAAAATTGTTCTCACTAGTATCATTTAAGAGAAAGTCTCACTTGCAAGAGAAAGGGATGAAAAAAGGTAAGAGGGCAGATTGCTTGCTGTATATAGACTGATATAAGATAGTCGATCTTTTCTTTATTTTTCACACTTTAACCAGCTCTCCTTTGCTGGAGAGGACAGCAACGTTCCAGTCATCTGCAGTGTCATCTGCTGCAGTAGGGACCTTGTCCTTAAACAGCTTCTCTGGTTCCTGATATAGGGATGCCTCTGATTTGAGACAGACGTGGAAGCAATTAACAGTAGCTGTTAGATCAAAATCTTTTCATGCCCTGAGCGTACTGGGGTGACTCATATTTTCTGGTTTCTCAGAATGAAGCTTGGTGCAGCGCTCTCAGCCTATTGCATTTAAGGAACTGCAGGTGTAATGGCCAGGTCAGGTTCCCTGAGCTCCAGGTTAGTTCTAAATCACAAAACCATCCGTCAGTCCTTTTCTCTGCCCTTTGGAGGATGTATAGGATCTTGGGTGCCACATTTTTACCACTGGTCTGGTGGTCATGGTGGAGAATTATTAAAAAAGAAGGTGCAGAGTGTACCTTCATCAAATACTGGATTTGAAAACACAGATGCGCAGGGCAGAGGGATAATGTGCTGGTTTTGCCATGGAAAAAGATAATTGCTTTAGATGAGGATAAAAAAAGGGAATATGATTAAAACAAGCTGATAAGATGAAACTGAAGTGACAAGATAAAGCAGCAGAGCATCCAGGAGGGGAAGGGGGACATGGAACTGATGGCAGGAGGGCATGAATTATTGATTGAAATCTCCACCA
>JAVSBS010026291.1:30148-66514 GCA_033124195.1 Coracias cyanogaster | reverse complement strand
TCACACCAAACAACTTTCTCCTCCTGCTCCCATGGAACCTCCTGGGTTCCAGTTGGTGCCCATTGCCCCTTGTCCTGTCACTGGGCACCACTGGCAAGAGTCTGGCCCCATCTTCTTGCCCCCCATGGGCCCTTGAGAGGGAGGAGAACCTCCCATGACCTCCTGGCCACACTTAATGCTCCCCAAGGTACCATTGGCCTTCTTGGCCACAAGGCCACACTGCTGTGCCTCCTGTGAGTTGGGCTGATAACTGCTCACTACAGAAGATTCTTGCAGGACTTAAAATCGGTGTAGTTTCTGTACATCCTTCACTCATGAGACCAAAGCTTATCCAAAGTTGGAGAAACTCAAGCATACAATGGACCTCACACTGTGTATTTCTAAGCCCGACTGGACTTGCACGGTATCTTATCTGGGCACAGCTACGAGGCCATTGACTCCATGCAACTAAGAGACAATATAACTCTCAAACACACTCGTAAGGCTGCACAATGAGCTCAGAGATGTTGTTGCTACCGTCGGAAGACCTGACCTCCTCAGGTATCATATACCCAAGGTCACTTCAGAAGTATGCAGCACCAATTAAAACTTCTGCCTTGCAATTTTTCATGGATAATTGGTTCTTCAAGTTACAGGGGACATGCGGTTAGCCTAATTCATCAGCTTTTCAAATCAATACATTTTCAGGCCAGCAATCTTAGAAGGTCAAAACAGTTGAGTGCTCAAAGAGTTGAAGCTCTTTTTTTTTTTTTTAATATATATTCTAACCTGGGCAGAAACATTCTGTTCTAAATATTGCACCAGCAACAGCAAAACAGCTTTACGTTTCTGAGACCTGATTTCCGTTGGTATGTGGCAAGGACGCCCACACAATTTTATTGCATTAAAAATTCCTTTCACAGGGGACTTCAGGGTAACTCTCTTTATGTTATATCACACACAGACAAGCCCACAGAGAAGCAGATCCTCAGCTTGCAGAAATGCAGCTGGGTCTGGCAGCTGCAACCAGGACACTAAGTGACCCTTGGATTGTTGAGCCTGGAGAAAAGGAGGCTCAGGAGAGACCTTCCTGCTCTTGATAACTCCCTGAAAGGAGGTTGGAGCCAGGTGGGGTCGGGCTCTTCTCCCAAGGAACAAGCAATAGGACAATAGGAAATGACCTCAAGTTGTGCCAGGGGAGGTTTAGGTTGGACATGAGGAATAATTTCGTCCCCAAAAGGGCTGTCAAGGCCTGGGCAGTGGTGGAATCTCCAAGCTGTTGAGTTTCCAAGCTGTGGAGATGTGGTGCTGAGAGACGTGGTTTAGTGGTGCCCTGGCAGTGCTGGGAGAATGGTTGGACTTAATGATCTTAAAGGTCTCTTCACAACCAAAACAATCCTATGAATCAATTTGGGTTATAGAATCAAAGAGGTGTTAAGATAGGTGGTGGCCTCCACAGCCCACTATACATAATGTATCCTCTCAGCTGAGAACTGTTCAGAAAACAGCCATGCAACTACTGCTTTGCAGTGAAAACATCACATTTAACCTCAAAATTTCACAAAGGAGATTCTTCGCATTATTTGGGCTCTGATGGGACAAACCCAGGCTGTTCCTCAGCCCTAGGGAGGTGCTTTTATAACCTGCATGAAACTAAAGACCTCAGTTCTCTCCTCCACACCTATTTATTTCAGGAAGCCACTGTCACCCACCGCATTGCCACTCCTCATCCACACCATGGCCACCAAGGCAGAGCAAAGGCCCCTTTCCTTCTGGCTCATCAATCACCAGCACATCTTCACTGCCACATCTTTGCACCTATTGTTGGCCCAAGACAAAGGCATGGACAACAGCTATAGTCATTTCTGCTCCCCTTAAAGCACCAAGAAAAATCAGCAACGCTTATATGGGGAAAGAATTACAAAATATTTGGTTGGAATAACAAATAAATGAGGGGGAAAAAAAATTCCTTCTCAAATGAACACGCACTTCCATCACAGGTTCAAACAGAAATAAGAAATTCTTCTGTTTCTGTATCTGCCCTCAATAAACAGTGGGTAAAATAGTTCCAGCTAGGAATGAAGAAATCCAACAAGTATTTATGGGCAAGTGACTTCCAGAAGTGTGGTTTGGGAATGCTTATTGGGGAATAGATATGGGTTCACATCAGATTCACAGCGAGGGAACAAACTTGGTCTGTCCTGTCACAGTTTCGAAGATGGACACTGCCACTAGAGCAAGGAAAAAAACCAAAAAAAATCAAACAAAAACGTTTGCAGAACTGTTTAGCAGATTGGGTTGACATTCGTGGACTTTCTTTCATATTTCTTTTGGACCAGTAGAACTGATTTTTTTTTTTTTTTTTGGCAATCAAATTATTTTTCAAAGAAAAACTGCCAAGATCTGCTTCTTCTGACACACCATTCCCCGGTCACAAATGAAAGAACGGTTTGAAATCAAGATACATAAAAGAGGCATTTGTAATTTGGCAATTATTAGAGCAGCAGCGCAGGAACCGGCTGCCTTTGCAATTGTTTTGCTGGAGAAACAATGCATTATTCAACAGAATAGAAAATGGGCTCCATAATGGCCACAGTGGATTGTGATTGATAGAAGCAGACACCATTAGGATTGAATGTTTTCTGCTCTGAGATGATTATGCAGCATATTTATTCCACCGTTCTGTCTTACGCCTCTATAAATAGGCCTTCTCCTACCTATTCCCAAGGGCTAGAATTGTTTTCAGTAATGCTTGAATATTGCTCCTATTAACCATTCGAGGAAACGAAATCTGCAAGATACAGGAATGGTTTATACCCAGAGCAGTCTCATTACTTTTAAAATAGATCTCCCAGATACTCCTGTGCCTAGCTTTATTTTTTTTAATTTTCTTTTTCTCTTCATTATTAACCAGATTTAGAGTTGTTTACACTGCAGCAGTCTAAGTGGGCTTTATTGTCTTTGGGAAAATATTAAATAGCTGGTTGTGATCCTCAGCTTTGTGGGACCAAACTGGAGACACCAGGACACAGAAACCAGAAGGACCAAATAATTCTGCTTTCCACCTGTCTCTACGGTCCAAGGTGAGCTTCCTCTGACCATTATTATACCCGTTTTTTCCTCAGCACCTGCTCTGCCAGGAAAATGCACAACAAGGGATGCACGGAGCTCAGTTACCTCTCAAAACTGAAGGATCTGGCCCCCCCTTTAAGATCATTGAGTCCAACCATTCCCCCAGCACTGCCAGGGCACCGGTAACCCATGTCCCTCAGCACCACATCTCCAGGGGTTGGAAACCCCTCCAGGGATGGGGACTCCACCACTGCCCTGCCCAGCCCGGCACAGCCCTTCACAACTCTTTTGGGGAAGAAATTGTTCCTCATGTCCAACCTAAACCTCCCCTGGTGCGACTTGAGGCTGTTTCCTCTTATCCTATCACTTGTTGTCTGGGAGAAGAGCCAGACCCCACCTGGCTCCAACCTCCCTTCAAGGTGTTGTTGCGAGCAAGGTCTCCCCCGAGCCTCCTTTTCTCCAGGCTCAACAACCACAGATCCCTCAGCCACTCCTCAGAAGACTCAAAAAGGAGCCCAAAACTGACGCCAGGATTCGAGGGATGTCCTCCCCAGTGCCCAGTCCAGGGGGACGATCCCTGCCCTAGTCCTGCTGGCCACACTAGTGCTGGTACAAGCCAGGATGCTGGTGGCCTTCTTGGCCACCTGCTGGCTCATATTCAGCCAGTTGTTGACCAGCTTCCCCATAGATAGAGAGATGGATGACACCCTCACTGAGGAGACCAGACAAACTCATGACCTGTGTCTGAACTTCTTGTGCTAAGTTAGCATCTCCAAAGCAGAGGTTTCCATTGGAGCCCTCCACTCCCAAACAGCAGGAGTATTTCCAGGCTTCAGCTCTGTAGGGGACACAGTTCACTCAGTTTGCTCTGTCACCCTAAGTCCTGTCCCAACATGCCTTTGGGGCCACCACCCCAAGCTGGGTGGTAGGTAAGGCATTCAGATCAGGAGGAGGATCCTACAACTCTAAACTGAAATGAAACCTTTCCAAGGAGTTAAATACTCCTTACAGCTCTTCAAATGTCGGTTTTGACTTGGGCATAGATGGAAAATAACAAAATATGCCAAGAAAGCCTCTTCCAGCTCCGCTAAATCTACTAGACATCTTGTCTCTTGGACATTCAGGGTTTCTAACCAAAAACCATGGAGCTCAACTAAACAATCTTCAATAATCTGTATAAGCTGATCAGCTGTCAGGAGCTTGCCCAGCAGCAGTCATCTGGATTGCTTGGGACTTTGAGCTGCCACCATGGATGTGTCATGGTGTAACGTGTGACATGGGGTTACACCTCTCAGCTCTCCCACAGGCTTTCGTCCTCGCCGTTTGCTACTGTACACTAAGCAAAACTTACTTTAAAACTTATTCTGATACTTTTCAGGAAATACCAGCCAGAACGCTCTCCTGGACAGCTGAGATACTGGGACATACTTACGCCACGATCCCCGAAAGGTGAAACATTTCAGCGGTGAGGTAGGAAAGATAGCTGTAGAGGAAGACAAAGAGCGGTTCGATGACGCGGATGTCCTTGGTGAATCGCGTGGTGAAGGCGGCGGTCATCCCAAAAGTAAGACCTACTAAAACTCCTCCGAGCCCAACCACAAAGAATTTTCCAACTCCAGCAAAAATATCCATGCTTTTGATGGTTGGCATTTCACAGAAAGATCTAAATAGCTTGTAGAGCACCTGGGTGAAGAAATGAAAGAGAAAAAGCAGCTGTTAATAAGATAGTCACCAGACACGGCCATAGGTAGCAATGACACTAAAACATGCGGCTGGGATTTCTGCCAGTGTGGGGTCCGTGTCCTCCTCTGGAGCTCAGGCTCCTACCAGGGCAGTGCTGTGGCACTCACCTGCATTTGTCCCCAGACATACAGCTGAAGATATGTTCACCTGAAAGCTTCTTAGGACCTCAAGCCACAGAAGTGGACCAGAAGTCCTCTGCTGGAAGAGGCTGTTGAAGCCTTTCCTTCTGCAGATCCTACCTCAGCACCAGCCCATCCTTCCTCCAAACATTAAATACTCAAAGTAAGGACAGTCCTTACCACCGTCACCGCGTCATTCAGGAGCGATTCGCCGAAGACCAGAATGTGCAGCTTCTTATTGACGTGTATCTCTTCGAACACCGCTAACACTGCCACGGGATCCACGGCAGCGATCAGGCTGCCGAACAGGAGGTTGTGGAGCAAGGACACATCCTGCAGACGAAAGGCTTTCACCTGGCAGATCCCGTACAGGGAAAAGCCGATCCCAAAGACGTTCCAGATCGTGCCCACAACCGCGTAGAGGAGGATGGTGCCGATGTTCTCAAAGAAGGGACGGCTGGGCATGAAGTAACCTGCGTCAAGGACGATGGGTGGCAGGAGGTAGAGGAAGAAGATGTCACTGTCCATAACTGGTGGTGACCTGTCATTTAAGCCGTAGATGATTCCCCCCATGATGAGTCCTATAAATATCAATAAGCAGCTTTCGGGAACGACAGAAGGCAGCTTGTTATATAGATGAAACCCTGGAAGGGGATGAGTAGAAAAAGAAAATTACCTCACCAGCCCAAACTGGCTGAAGATCACCAACCAGCTCCTCGGTGGGATGGGGAAGCTCCCCATGCTCCCACCTTCAGCAGGCTGGGCTTTGGAACAGTAGAAATAAATACACGCAATTAAATTAAGGTGAAGTCACCCAACAAGAAATCAACTAGAAAATCTGAAACGTAACTGAAAATACCAAACTGTCTGAAGTTACTGTTGGTGCAGGCTGCAGTTCATCATAGCAGAAGGTTAAAGACATTTTTAGGTAACACACAAGTAGAAAAACTAAATAACCTGCATAAATAAAAGGGTATTTGGAATTGTTTATGATGTAATCCCATTTGCGTGCCATCTTCAGCACAAATGTAAATAGCAATTGCCGATTTTAAACACCGTACAGATCCCCCACATCCAAAACAATCATCACAAAAAGCACTCTCATTAAGGACAAATGGTGCCACTTTTGATGTTATTTAATTGTTAGTATTTAAAGGTCGCATTGAAAAAAGCCCAACCGAGCCAGGCTTTTGCAACACCCAATGTTAGAGAGAAATGGTGGCAACCACTAGAAGTGCTCCAGTGAGTTATTAGAAGAAAATAACTGAAACAAACCCAACTGGGATAGGAATAATAATTTTTAAAAATCTGATTATTATAATTTCTTCATGCATGTTAATACAGAGTTGAGACCTCATCCTGTAATATGGAGAACAGCACAAGGGAAAGACCATTTTCATGTGAAAGAAGGTCAGGTTTAAATGAATCTCACAGACTTCTCCCTTCTAAAGAAAAAAAATGAAAGAAAAAATGCTGCAAAATAACTTTTATAGCAGCAGTTTAACAGAGGTGGTCATAATTCCTGGACAAAAAAAAAAATAGATAAATTTCACTTTCCTATATCCAGTTTTGCAAAAAAAAAAAAAAACATCCAAATTATACAAAATACAATTTCTTTGGTGCCGTGACACAAATAACCTCCTTGATGCAGTGAGATTTTCTTTTAGGCTGTGCAACACCCTGGCACACGGGCTGAATTACTCCTTGCTGTTGGCCAGACACAGCATCCTTTAAGCCAAGGAGTCTTCATTTTAAGATGAAGATGTCAGTGGACAACCTGCGTGGAGCGCAGCTGGCAAGCTAATGGAGATAAATGCTCTCCTCGGTGTGTACTGCAGTTAAATAAAATTCCTGCTCCTGGGAAGCCCAGTATTTTTCCTCCTAACAGCAACACTATGCACAGGTGTGAACTTGTAGATGGAAACCCATCATTTCCAACCTAAAATGCAACTGGGTAGTTATTTTCCATGGGTGCGGGATGCTTGGCACACAATACGCACATCCTTAGGACTTGGCACGTTCTCTCAGGCTCCAAGATTGGAGAAGAGGCGAAGCAAAAGCCACCCCTGCCCACACCATCCCCACGGAGTCCCTCCTGACCCTCTCAAGATGCCTTACCTATTTTGGCCAAGGATGCAAGCATGATCCAGAGCGTGATTTCAAAGGGGACTTGAACATGCTGATAATCCAGAGAGAAAAACGCGTGCTCTGAGGATTCGTTGCTCTGCGCTTCCTCGGCAGCCCAACTGATGTTCTCCGGGATCGCGTCCTCCAGCAGCGGCATCAGTGGGGAGCCCTGCAGGGCTCTGACACTGGTGGCTTGGAGGACAGAGGAGAGCAAGGACCCAGCTAGGACAGCAGCTGCAGCTTTGCAGCCTGGTCCCTGCCCCTCCATTTGCCCTGGAAGCCGTCTGGCTGCTCCCGGCCAGCGGTTCCCACTGCTGTGGACGAGTGGTTGGAAGCGCTGCTGGAGACACCAGAGCTCCGCTTGACCTTGTTGCGCGGGCTGCTGCAAAGAGAGGTGCAACCGCTCCGCCTTCCAGCGACTCTCCTCCCTGGTCCATTAGTTTCCAGCCTGGAGACCCTGCGGGGGAATCACACCCGTTGGAATCATGTGCCCAAAGAGACAGAGACTCCTGCAGATGGTTCCTTGAAGAAATATCTGGTGTATCCTTAGACCAAGTACACATCCATGTGTGGTTGAGAAAGACTGGAGGGAGGTCACCTGCACTGGGAGAATAAGTTCCAGTAGTTGCTTAAAGCTTCTCCATATAATAAGGACTATCAAGAAACGTCACCGTCATCTCTCTTCACTGCTTAAAAAGGGCATCAAAAACTGAGCAAACTTGCTTAGGAAAGTTGGAGAGACTGAAAAATGAAGTTATTTGTACCAGTGTTAGAGGTATTAATAATTCAGAGGGGAAAACACCCCATCCTGGGACAGATTTCTCCATTGTGGAGTTTCATTTAAGTTGATGATGTTTCAACAGCGATGAATTTAGTCCAAAGAACATAAGTAATTAATATACAGAGGCCCCGGGCTGCTGCTAGATGGATCGATGGCCTATTTCTCTCCAGCTCCCTAAATGACCCCAGAATTGAGCTGCCAATAACAAGCTGGTGACCCACTTTCCAGATGTAAAGTCAGACCCCAGCCTCATGCAGACATAGATCCCAGGTTTCTCCACGCCACGGGAGCTCCCCGTTTCTGATCCGGTTTGTAAAGCAGGAGGAGGATAAGCTTTAGGAGACACTCCAGGAGTGACTTCTTTCTACGTCACTATGGTTAATTTGAATTTTAATGTGCTGACTTTGAAGCAAAGCAATGCTCCTCTCATTAGAGTGGTCTTCTAGCAAACCAAGCTTTTTAAACTTGGTGTCACATCTCCCTTTGTATGTTTAATAAATAAACAAAACCATAGGGTGGATCCTTGAAGGACAGAAATTCCTCAGGGTTTGTTCCATAGCTCAATTCCATAGGGTCTGGGATGGAGGAGAGGAGACGGGATCCCTGTTACTCTGAAGGTGGGAGAATGCAGTGCTCTTAGCAGGAATTAAGAAGTAATTAAGAGCAGCGGAAGCAGTTCTGAGCCTGGGCTCACATGCCAAGCCATCACATTTCCTTTTTCAGCTGAAATATTTGGTGCTGAGCTTGGGACTTTGAAGACTTGTTCCATTTGGTGGCACAGAAAAGGAGTTTTGCAAACCTCCCATTCCCCTCCACGCCCCCAAATGATCCATTCTGATCTTTGCTATTCTCAGAAAAAGAAAAAAAAAAAAACAAGAAAGTGAGGAATACATTTACCTTAAGCCAAAAATGAAATGTTTGCGTCTTGGAGCATAAAAAAGACCTGCAGTGGGGAGCTCAATAGCGCTGTCTGGAAAATATTTCTGTGCGTAGAATCAATATCTATTTGATAATGGAACCAGAAATAACCAACAGAGTTGGGACAGTGTCTGAGGAAGGTCAACAGGGAGGATAACATTCAAACACGCTCCATTTTTCAAACAAAGCCAACTTATAAAATCAGGAGCTTAAAGACTAAGCGACAGGTAACTGGTGACACCCGTGAAGTCTTACCTCGACTGCTCACCAAAGCGGCCTGGCTGACCAGAGCAAAACGTGGGGGGAAACCAGAGGGAGCAGCGCAGCCACTCTCTACAAACTGGCTTCACCCCCAAAACCTTCGAGCATCTCCTTAAAAGCTCCATTTTCCTTCTCGCTCCAGTTCCCAGCTGGCTGCTCACAGACCTGTGCAAAGATAACAAAAGGGTCTTTGCAAGTATTTTGGGTGTTACTTTTCCTTACAGGGAGAAGCTTCAAGTTTGCTTTTAGGTTTTTGAAACCCCTCATTTTTCTGCTTTGCACTGATTTACTCTGAAGCTCTACGTAAACTTGCTACTTCCCTTACATTCTTCTATGTATCCCTGTTCCTTATATATTAATAAATAAACCAAAAGCCAAAGATAAAACATTTTCCAAAGTTCTGCGGTCACAGAACGCGCGTTGTTCCTCTTGTAATGGCTATTGATATTATTGAACCGCTTTTTAATGCATGTACTATTTGATCATACATTTATTAACACGGTTTCTTTTTTTTTTTTTTCCTCATTTAATGTGTTTTCCCCACAGTTCTAGGTTTCTGGGCTAGATTCTGATCCCCATAATTGGATTGATGGATACCTTGCTCCTGCTGGATGAGAAGAAGAGTCTTGCAGGATCTGGTAACAGCGAACACAACTCAAGCTCCTGTAACAATAATGTTATGTTAGATTAATTGATTTAACCCCTTACGGCAACAAATTATTTTTCTTTACTTTGAAAGATGCAAGAGCTCATCTCTTAATTTCCTGATGTGTAATTACTTCTAAGCACACACCAAACAACTTGTGCACATTTAGCTCTGGTACCGCAAAGATTTTCCATGTTATTTGGGCATCAATTCGGGAAATCATTTACACATTTACTCAACTACAAGCACTCAAAGTTTCACAGCTTATGGTTAATAACACCCAAAAATCTTATGGGTGTGAGTTGTCTAGAATTTGAAGGAGAAAGTCATTTATCAATGCGCCAAATATTTCCCCTGTCAGAAGGGAAACTGCTCATATTTTCATACATTATTTTTCAGCTTCTCCTTCTCATTAAGAAATTAAGACCAGGCTCCTCATCACACTTCCCTTGCTGGGAAACATCGCGCTCAGCAATTCCCGACAGCGGGAATGGAAAACCCCTTAAAATTCAAAGCCATCGCATGTTTGTTCCCCCTCAATATATCCCAGGCTGTGAATATTCTAAGAATCAAGCTTTAGGTTGCAGTGAGCTGGAGGAATGGAGGCTGCTTAACTCACGTGCACCCCACGGAGCCCAGGCAAGAACGTGTATTTAATGTAAACATCAGCAACTTCAAAAGTCTGGTTTTAATGGGAATTTGAACAAAATTACAGTAAGGAAAATCAACGTTAATGAGCAAAGAAGAATAAGTCGAAGGAATAAGGCATTTTCTTTGCCCACGCTCTCTCACTGCCAGGAAGCTGCAGAGGTTGCGTAAAACACGATGCAAATTCTGTGGCTCATTATTTAACATTTCACCACCTTGAAAAAACACAGATTTAATCACTGCTGGCTTTACCTTGCCTAAACAGAAAGAGTTCCCCAAACAATCCCTCCTATAACAGTATTAAGAAGATCCACCAAACAATCCCTTCCGTATCAATATTAGGAAGAGCCAAAGGATCCATATTCTCCTTGCCTGGCACCTGGTCTTTCATTTCCATCCAGCTTCCCTCTGGTTTCCATACTTCCCTCACCGCAAAGAACCCGGCTGGGCTCCCCACCACGCAGCACTTTGCCTGCAGACCTGCAAAGCGACTGCGCTGCAGCGATACAATTAACAACTTCCTAATTAGCACGGTCTTAAAGACTTCCTATAGGGCAACTCCCGGCTGAGCAACCACTTCAATCATTTTGGCAGAGAGTTCTGCTTGGATTCTGCTTTTGTCAATAACAGCTTGAGCACTTGGAGCAATTGCACAAATGACTTGTAAACTAAGCGGCCTTTACTATTTTTCTTCATCATTACAATGGGAGAAGCCTGTAGCTGCGGCCTCAAACAACTGAGACTTGTCCCTTTTGGCAATTCAAAAACTATTTCAAAAAACTATTTTCAAAAAAACATGTAGACGTGGCACTTCAGGACATGGTTTAGTGGTCATGGTAGCGTTGGGGTGATGGTTGGACTTGATGATCTTACAGATCTTTTCCAACCTTAGTGATTTGATTCTAGTTTTTGGATTTAAACTCCAAAGTTGTAATTCCCTGAGGCACATCCAGAACTCTCACAATTGAAAATCAGGCTCATATTCACGTGGTGGTATGAGATTTCTTCCATTAAATAATACTTTTAATATTAATTACTTTTAGATGATCAAACTAAAGTCCTTAAATCCGTACAAAAAAACCTCCAGGTCTTGGTGCTGTGCAGGGGTCAAAGATACCCAGAGGCTGAACCCAACCAGAGGAGTCAACCAAGTTGTTCCTCATTAATTAGGAGCCCAAACCAAGAGGACTTCCAAGGATCCTTCAGGCCTTCCTCACAAGAGCACAGCTGAAGATTTTTCTTGCTCTGGCCTCGAGCGTTACACATAAGACTAGAAAGTATTTCACAGTGCAAAGAACCAACTCCTGCAGGAACCTGCCCATGGATCACATCAACAAGGTTTTTTTTTGCAAACCTCTATCCTTTCTTCAGCTGTGGTCTAGCTGCTGGGAAGGACGGGGGATACCAGCTGCTTCCTCCCGGTGCTTTCCCTCACACACAGCCTTGGCTGCTGGAGGAGGACGGGAGAAATTCTTCTCATTCACCACTTTCTGCCAGTTTACTCAACTCTTCCTGTCCCTTGACCAAACTGCTGACCACCCGCTGGGAAAACACACAAGCCTGGAGAAACCAAACGCTGACTGTTACTGTTGTCACAGTGCATGGTCATGATAGTTCTGTAACCTCAAAAGAAAGCAAGGGCCAAAGAGGAAAACAAAACCCTGGGAATCAGCATAAGCGATCACAGCCAGCAAACGGCATTAAACTTAGGACTGTAAATAGAACGAAGAACTGTTTGGGTTGGAAGGGACCTTCAAGATCACCTACATAGATGGCATCAGTTGCTCTTCCCTTATCCACTCATGCTGCAACCCCTTTGTAGGCAGTCAAATTTGTCAGGGACAATTTGCCCTTAGCGAAGCCACCTTGACTGTCACCAACCACCTCCTCGTTTTCCATGTCCCTTGTAATGTCTTGTAAAGTTGTAGCTGATCCAACACACATGAACACAACTCTTGGCTTCAGACAGAGGTGCGAGCACATTGTCCCTCCTGAAAAGTGTCGATTTACTAGCGATATCATGGATATTTTAATGTGCAGACTTTAACCCAGCGTGGAGATCAGCGCCCAGTTACTGGCTGAGCACCACGCTGCTTTCTCTGGACACCCACACGCTGGTCCCACGTACTGCAACATATCCCAAGGCAAGCTGGAAACGTGCTGTTAGATGTCTACGTTCTCCAAAGTCATTCATCTGCTGAACACAGCCCTTCGTTTCTTTTTGTGGAGCAAACAAGCAGGTGGCCATTTCCTAGGATAGACTTGTTATATAAAAATATTCAATAAATCTGTCTGAAAGCCACGTTAGCACCATGGCTTTGCCTGTGACCAGTGACCTGTAAGTCATGTTGAACAGCTGGGCTCCAGCAGCGCCTGGTTAGCAGAGGGGAAGGGAGCTGTGCCAGCTTCCCTTCTGAGCGTGCAAACACCACCAGCACAAACATCCAGGCACATGATTTCCCCCCCCCAACTCGTGTGGTTTTTCCATATGCAGCATCACTGTTTTCATTTTCTAGTCCAGCAAGGCTTTTTGTGATTTCAACTCAAGGAAAGAGGAATAAGAATGAATAAAAATCTGGTAATTTGAAACTTGGAGGCAAGATTTTTTTGGGAAATTCATGTGCAGTTTTGTTCCTTTATCTGCTATGCTCACGGAAAGTTATTCATCTGAAACAAAGCTGTGATACCGTTTGTGTACACAGAAAGAGCGAGTCTGGGTCTTCTCCTGCTCTTTAACAAGGTGAGGTTGGCCGGGGCTCTGAGCAACCTCCTCTAGTCACAGATGTCCCTGCTCCCTGCAGGGGGTTGGACTTGACTTGAAAAGTCCCTTCCCACCCAAACCAGTCTGTGATTCATACAGTTCTAATTTCTGCCACATTTCAGAAGAGCCCTTAATTAGTGACCCATCAACTTTCCGTGGTTGAGCAACAGGCAGAGCCAAGAAATAGATGGTCAGTGGGTCTTAACAAATCCAGCACTGGAAAGCAGAAGTGAGCAGTCACTACAGACGGGGAATAAGAACAAAAAAATGGCAACGCAGCATTACAAAATGGTATATTGCGCAAAGCAAGGAATTCTTCTAGAAGAGCATCAAGGACCCCCAAACAGTAAGTCAGAGCTTACACGTCGGTGATATTCTAAAGGTGATTTCCATCCCAGGAAACCCTAATCATACACTGGGCCTTAGAACTCGGGAAACCTCTACGGGGCTTCCTCCAGCTGGGTATGGCAGGACCTGAGTGTCTGCAGAAAAGCCAAATACAAAGCATGAGCAGTAAATCAGAGCCGTGCCGCGTTGCTTAACGTAAAGTGATTAATAAAACTCCATATTCACAACAACGCCAGTGCTGGCAGCCCCACGGAAAGCAGGGAGGCTCGTTAAAGCCAGCAGCCCTCTTTGGGGTTAATTCCTCTGCAGGGATGCTACTGAGATGAGGCAGCTTTGGTTACCTTGCCAGCACTGCTGGTGGACGGAGCAAACAGGGCTTCACAGAGCTGCCTATTTCAGTTCTACGTAACTGGAGCTATATTTAGGAAAGAGGCAGTTTCCACTTACCCTCGAGGAGAAGCAGTATTAACAAGACGTGGAAAACCCCTGTGCGTCTTAGCGCTTCTTCTGCGGTTGGTTTTAAAGACATGGCTCCTCTGGCCTCCTGCAGTTATCGTTCACCAGCTGAAGCTCCTCGGCCTCTTGCTCACTTGTCTTTCAGCACTTAAACATCAGTATATAAAACCCTGGGAGAAGTGACAAGAGGACAGGTTGTTTCCAAGAAATCGCAGTTTAACGCGATTGTAACAATACTTCCAAATGGTCTCCCTGAAAGAGAGCCCCAAGCGAGCATCCCAAGCAAAATAAAGTCCTGGCAGACAGAGTCCACAGAAGAGCAGCAGAACATTTGATCCAAATTTCAGTAATTCAGCTCCAGACAGTCCTGCTGCCGATTGATGCACAAATCCCCACCAGCTTGCTCTATTATGGAATCATTAAGGTTGGAAAAGACCTCTAAGATCAAGTCCAACCATCAACCCAACACTACCATGACCACCAGACCATGTCCGGAAGTACCACATCTACACGGTTTTTTACGTCAAATATTCCTCCAACCTTTTTGCCTTCCCCATAGGACAGCCCCCAAGTGAAGGAGGAATATCTATAATCTCTTTGTGGGAGAAGATGGAAGAAGGAGGAAGACCTTTGGCCTCTTGGGATTCACAAGTCAATACTAAACACCTTTATTTCCGCTTGGAAGCCTGCAGGCAGCCAGGAGGTTGTTTGTGGTCATGGCAGAGTTCGTTAGCAGCTGGGCACTCATTTACCAAGCAGCTGCTGAACCCCAGGGTGATTTATACTCCCAATAGATTGATGGGGTTATCACAAATAAATTAACTCTGAGGAGACGCAGGCAGGAATTAAGCGGAGCGGTTCTTCTAGTAAAGAAAAGTAGGTTAATCAAAATCAAAGAGTTACATTTTGGAAGACTACGTGAAAAACAGAAGCAAAATGGGGAAAAAAAAAAATCGGAATTGCAATTTCACGTATAAACTAGTGGAGAAAAAGATGGATTACCATCTTCTGAGATTGGAACCTGCAGAATATAAACATCAACGGAAGGAAGCTGTTACTCTGCACAATTTTGTGAGAAAGAATCCTCCCTCCAAGGGGAGGTGGACTCAGATTTATTTGCAAAACCAGTTGTAAACCTGTGGAAATCCTGAATTAAAAGCTACTACAGGAAACCACCTCTAGATACCATCACTGGATTACTTCATAGAGATCAGAAAAGTTGTTAACTTTGATCTGGAATGTAAAAATCCACACCCAGGTAGATTAAGTCACCTTTCATAGGGGTTTATATCCCACAACAGATAATGGGCTGGGGAATGACATCCAGTCTACAGGTACCAGCTAATTAGATTTAATTAAAGAGCCCAGCTTACTCCAGGGTCCTGGAGTAAGTACTCCTAATTCCCTGTTCCCACAGGGAAACATTTAGAACTGGATGTGAAAGCAAAAATTCCCCACCAGCACTTCTCCATCAGGTGGAGTTTTACTCACTTAAATTCAGACTACGACTCGGTATCTTTCAAAGACAAATAAACCCACAGCACGTAATGGATTGAAACACATCCATTAAAATCAAACTAAAACCAGTATCTCAGTGAATAATAAATACCTTTATCTCATCTTCCCAGAAATGAGAATATTTTGCTCCTAGAATGTATTCTGCAGCAACAACACAGCCAAGTTCTCAACTTCTGTGTAGGACAAAAGGTATTTAAGTTTTGGGTTAAACCAGAGGAACAAACTCTGAGCGGAAAAAGTGCATAAGAAAATACTTTTCCATAGGCAAAACTGCATAGCATCCATAACCAAAGGCAGTGTGCGGTACGACGGATTAACCACATGGATTAACACCAAATACAGCTGGTTTCAGCATAGCTGCTCCCAGGAATTATACAAAACACGCTCCTCGCCTCCATCGGGTTGTGATATAGGCTGTAATTACAATAATGGCTACAGAAAACAAGCTTTTCTCATTGCTTCTTGTGTTTTCTTCTCATTCTAGCTATAATCATCCACTTATTTGATGAAATTAAGAAAGGGGCTCTGAAACCTGTCCTGAAAAATGTACAGGATGGACACAGCTTCTCAGTAAGCTCAGATTCCACCCAACTGAGGGTATTCATCTTCATACCCTCTTCTGCTATCCCGTTTCTTTAGTGGCGAAGGGAGAAGCAGGTCCCATCGGGATTTATCCCACTGTAGGAGCTGGGAAAGCGCAGCAGCTTCTGCTACTTCTGCTAACATCAATGCTGGAACCACCGTTGGCTTGAACATTGAGGGCTGAGGTTCTGAGGTTAGCAGGAGAGAAGAACAGGTCTCCTCCAACGCATTTCTCAGGGCTGGGCAGGACAGAAAAAACAGGCAGAGTCCAGACCTCAGCTTTAACCTCTGACTTCCACGTTTCCTGAGGTAGAACCTTGTGCAATTAACTTCTTTCAAGGCCCGGGTCTGCACTATAAATACATCCCAGGGGAAATCAAAGGCCAGGGCAAGGCAGCACGAGAGCTTTTTTTCTACCGTTAATTGCAAGACCCCTGGTTACTGATGCCCTTTGGAATATTTTTCCTCCCTCTCTCAGTTCACTCATTCTCTGCACCTCTGCCGAGGAAGACTTTAGAGCACTGCCTGCTCTGGACTCCTCCAGAATTTAATGAAGGCATTTGGCCTCTTCCAAGGGTCTCTTGACTTGATTTTGAATGCTGGGGCAGGGGGGGGATTAATGAGACAAGTGGAATTAGGGCAATGCACAGTAAAAGCAAAAAGGAATGCATCCTTTCCCCTCAGAAAGCAGGGATAGTCTCAGTATTCCTCGTAGTCCTCACACCGCTAAGGTCAATGGAATTTTTGATCAGGCAAGGAATGTTCAGTTAGGTCTTGGGCATCTATAAGTTCAATTTTATTGAATTCCTGCCAGGTATGCATCCAATAATTGTCTTTGCCTGTCATTTTAATCAAGAGATAGGTTCTTACTCTGGCCACCCAGATCACTTTTCTTAGAGGAGCAGATTCTTCTCAATCCCACCAGCCACCAAACAGCAGCAGTTCTCTCTTTTCTTCCATCCATCTGAAAAACAAACAAAAACCCCATCCTACCACACTGCTATCATGAAAAAGCTGACCTCGGATTGACAGCTGCCTGCAAAAATAACGTAGAAGATTGAAAGTTGGTTATCCAAGATGAGAAAGAGCAGGAATAGTGAGACACGGGCCCAGGTTGCCCAGGGAGGTTGTGGATGCTCCACCCCTGGAGGTGTTCAAGGCCAGGTTGGACGGGGCCTTGAGCAACCTGGTCTAGTGGGAGGTGTGCCTGCCATGGCAGAGGGGTTGGAACTAGATGATCTTTGACATCCCTTCCAACCCAAACCATTCTATGATTCTATGAATTTTCCTGGTGTTTGGTCTCTCTTGTGGCCATCAGCAGTGTAGGCACTCTCCTTCAAAGTCTAAATGACATTTACACCCAGTGTTTGTTTAAGGGTTACATCTAGAAAGCCAGCTGAGAAATGTGGCCCAGGGGAACCACGTGTTTCTTTCCTCTCTGGTATTGCACTGGAAGTGACATTTAAGGCATGCGGGCTTGGACTGGCAGAGGATGATGATGATGGCACCTTCATAAATTGAGTTTACTATGGCTTAGTCTATTCAGGTCAGGACTAATGGTGGGAAGAGTTGATAAAAGTAGACCTCTTGTCCTCTTCTAGTGCTATGAGTGGCTGTCTCCTGGATAACTCATTTTTTTTCCTTAGCTACCTGTCCGAGATAAGTGAGTTTGGATGTATGCGCCTATGTCTGTTTCATGCTTTTTCACTTGTAGGTAATTTAGGATCCTTCCTAGCTGCTGTGCTTCTCTGTATTGTGTCTGAGATATAAAAGTGCCATGTACAGATGGCCCTAGTGCTGCACCCTCCCCACTCACAGCAAGGCTCTCATTGCAGAAGGATGGTTACCCTGAGTGCTGTATGTGCATGTGCAGACTCTTAATACTGCTAATGCAAGCTTTGAAGGGAGCTTCTATAAGAAAGCAGGCTTGGAAATAGTCTCTCACCTCATAAACGGTGTCTTACAATTTGGGATTTAATGCAGCCTGGGAGAAATATCCCTCAGAAGGAGGTTGGTGCATCCAGGAGTCCCCTTGTGCATTGTCCTCCTGGAGAAATGGAGATCCTTGGCCTTAAAACGCAGTTGCTGAAAAAAGACAGCATTTAACTGTTTATATGCCTCTTAGCTGTGAGCAGGAATTTGTTGAAATATTAGCGGATCTCTCAGAGGCTGAGGATTTGGTCTCCAGAGAAGCACAGGCAAATCCAGTCGCCTGTGGAGTTAATGAGATGGGCACCCGCTGCTAAGCTCTTGCAGTTCTTTGAGATTAGCTGAGTATTTCATCCCAAAGTACATGCCATTAAAGAATTTTAATTCTTGGGTATCATATTTCATGAGACTTATACTAACCATTAGGATTGGAAAGACTATGTTATGGCAGTATGAAGTTACGTGGTAACACCTCCAGCACTATCCCAGTCCTCTGGTGACTTCCCAGAGCAGGCAGTGGCTGCTTCCAGAAAATCAGGGCAATAAAAGACAGAGAATAACACTTTTTTACGGCATCATTACGGGCTATGCTGAATAGAGGGAAGAATATCTATGTGGAGGAGGCTAGTGGAAGGGGACAGCCATGCCGTGAGGTTTTCTCCTTGTCAGACATCCCAGCTTGTGTATGAGGAATGCTGGTTAAAAACCCACAATCTGAAGTACTGTTTGCATCTTCCTTTTTTAATCACTCTGAAGATGTGAATTGCACAGGCAAAAGTGAGCTTCTTGCCTGCCAACACACTTGAAGAGTTTCTTATGTTGATTTGCTGCATTTGCTTTTTTTTTCATGAATGAGAAGAGAGGAAATCTAATGAAAAGTGTTATCAGCTTGTCAAGTTAATTAGTGTCTATTCTAATACTATCATTATAATTTGTTACTAATTAATATAACATAAGTAACATGATTAAAGCTTTTCTTTGTCTTATTTTTCAGTGAGAAGCTGGATGGAGAAGCTGAAAGATAAGGTAGGAGCCTCAGTGTTTCAATTACTTCAAAAGCAAAAACATTTTTACTTGCAAGAATAAGTAAACTCTTGTCAGTGCAGTTCTTTATCTCTGCAAAGATAATTGAGAAAGAGCTTAAAATTTTCTCTGGGAGGCAAATGAGTCAGATGCTGCTGTTGTATATGGTGGTGTAAATCCACAGCACATCCCTGATGAGTAGCAACTAAGAGCAGAAGGAGGGACAGGGGTATTTGATAGACTTCTCTGCGCTAGAAAATGACCTTCTCTTC
Organism: Coracias cyanogaster; assembly: GCA_033124195.1. Lineage (NCBI taxonomy): Eukaryota > Metazoa > Chordata > Aves > Coraciiformes > Coraciidae > Coracias > Coracias cyanogaster. The sequence goes on along the minus strand of JAVSBS010026291.1, from coordinate 47,331 downwards.
AGACCACCTGTGTTACTTTTTTTATTGCCCACTAATTTACCTCCACCCCTTTTCTCTAAGTCCTAAGCTTGATTCTCAAACCAAATGAAGAGGATCTGATGATCCTCTCTGTTGAGAGGTTGCGTGCCATGCCACCACCTCTGCATGAGACCTTTCCTGCCTCCATGTGCAAGAAGAGCTGCAAATTCCTGGAAGGAAAAAGAGCAAACACAGGAAGACTGAAAAGATAACAGAGCCTCATCTTTTGTCCCTGGCGTTACAGGGTGGTGGTACAGGGAATCAAGAGTTGTACCAGCCACAGGCAGTGGTGGCAGTGGTGGCTTTTTAGGCTCTGCTGCCCTAGAGCAAGTATTAACATTTTGGAATGGCTGTGAAACCTTCCAAGTGTTGTGTTGAGGACAGCAAAGCCATGAAGCTAGAAATGAGATGACAGGAGTGTTTTAAGACAAGGACATTCTGTGACTCAACAGGGCTTGGAAATTCTTGACCAGAATCACAGTCAATAGACAAAAAAACTACCACAAGGAATAATGACTCGAAGGGAAACTCTGGGTCTTGAAAATACATCTCTAAGGTTAAGCAGATTATCACCAAATAAGCCCAGCCTTCCCATGTGATCCCCACCAAATTTCAGCAGCACCTTACCATCAAGTCTGAACAGAGAGATGGGGTCTGGGTACCTGCTTTCCAGGACTGGGGAGTGGAAGGCTTAAGGTGGGTCCCTGCCCAGCCCTTGTTGAGTTTCTTTTCTGCCTACAATAGGAAGGAGACATGTCTAGTACAATCCATGCTCATAGCAGAGCACCTGGGCCTGGGATTCAGCCAGAGCGAATGCTGAAAGGACAGAGAATGGTTTTCCCAACGAAGGTAAAAAGCAGACACCGGCTGAGTGCCTGTAGTGAACGTAGCATGCATAGGTCACCTGCTCGTGCCAGACCTACCCCAGCCAGCACAACACAAGCTTGAGGGCATCGGGTATCTTCTCACTGAAGCCTTACCTTTCACTTCTTTCCTCTTGGCACCTTGTTGACTACCCCTGTCCTTCCCCATTGCAGAGAGCAGGGTGCATGTGCCAGTCTCCAACAGAGCTGCTCTGTAGCGTCCAAACCTCTTGCAGGTAGATGTTGGACTGCGTGGCAGTCCCCAGCACAAGCATCGGTATCACTTGCACTAAAAAGAGAAACCCAGCCCTGAGCCATCTCCCTCCTTTGGGGAGCAGCAGATGTGTGAAGGCAGATCTTTCACCTCACTCACATTTTCCCCTAGAAAAGCCCCCAAAAAACCACTCCCGCAGCTCCCATCAAATGCTGGTGCAGCAAACCACTTGCAAATAAACCTCCTCAAACCATTTTCTCCTCTTCCTTGTTGCATTTATCAGCACAAGTGGTGTGTCCCCCTGCCATTTGCTGTTGGCAGAGCCCCGTCCTCTCTATCGTACAATCCCTCCATCCAGAAGAGGGTCCTGGCACATGATGGGCCCTTCCCTGGGAGATGCATCCTCCTGTGTCTGTCAGGGCTGCCCTGCTGGGAGAGGGAAGGTGTGGGGAGTGTGGGGCCAGGAGCACGGGTCAGTGACAGGTTTATGTCTGGTCTCCTGCAAACACTGTGCAAATGTTGTGTTTGATATGCTGAATAATGGATGTGAGGTTCCTCTGAAGTCCTCTATTGCTACTATCTCAAAGTCCAGCAGAGCCGGGAAGGTCATGGTCATGGATTGGGTGTATCAAAAGCAGCCCTGGGATCTGTAAAGAAGCCACACCTTCCCCATGGGCAAGGGGTAAAAACGTGGCTTTGGAGCTGCCTGTGAAATGGGGTTTTCTATTAGGCAAGTGCAGAAGCCCTCAAGAGTTGGGCTGCATGACACAGAAGGGCTGGGAGAACAGGTCCTGGATCTGCTTCACATTGCAGGCTTTTGACATATAAATAGTTGGTCCGGCTGTTGGAGGAAGCCTGTGAAGGGGCACGGGCTGGCCAGGCGTGATAGAGGCTCGCGGACAGGCTGGGGAGTTCTTCCCATTAAAATTAGCAATTTCAGACATGGACACTCAACCGGGCAGGAGCTAAAAAGCCATTTCCAGTCTCATCTCGCCTCCTGCGCCAGCAGCAGAGTTCCAGAAATAGAAAAACCCACACTGCGCTAATTAGGTCACCCAATTAAGGCACCTTAATTGCCTCACAGAGATACAGCCTTTTAGCTCTGTTCTCACTAACCTCCTTTTTCGGAACCGGGGTGCAGGCAGTTCCTTCAAGCCTTGGGATCCAGGCACAAAGGTGTTACTATTTAAAGCACTGAGCAGGATCTGGAGGGGTTTGGGAGAGCAAAACAGCCCTTGTTAGCATTGTATCTGCCCTAGATGAAAGCAAGTTATTTTCAGTCTCCAGGTAAGCGTACGAAGCCGGGGCAGCACGCACTGAATAGTGTTTTTTTCTCCCCCCGACTTGGTACATTATGAAAGAAAAGCAATTACGGTGTAAGTGTGTGTTTTTAGGATGTGATGCAGTTTGGGAATCCAGATGAAGATGAATGGTTGTAAGCACTGGGCCGAGGCTTGCTAGGAGCTGTCTGAGAGTCCTCTGAATTGTGCGTGTGGCTCCTGGCAGGTGTAAAATCTCTCTTGAGGGGTGTAGATGGAGAAGGGTGAAGCTGTAGGAGCCTGGAGGAAGGGCAAAAGCAGAGGACTCTTGCTGCAGTGTGAATGAAGGCAGCACTTATGTGGGAGGGAGCCAGGCTGTACCTGCCTCCCTGACTCCGTAGAGCCCCCCAGCCTGGGTTAGGTGAGGGTGCTGAAGCAATCAGGCACTTTAAAACTTAGGCAAATTTTCATTTAAAACAGTAAAATAGAAAATAACAAGCACTTGGGAATATTTTCCAAAGGATTTGAAACGTTTAAATGTGTAATTTGAAATAAGTTATGCTATCTATGTATTTTTTTAATGGGTGATGCAAACATACGGATCACAGAAATTGAATTAGAGCTGATTTACGTTTGCTGTGCATCCTTTAAGGCCAGCTGAAGGTGTGCATGCCTTCCCTCTGCATCATTGTCCTGCTCGTGGAAGTGACCCCTTTCCCATGCAAAGCAAAAGGGTTTATTTCAAAGATTTTGAGTGTGAAGCTGAGGAGGCTCAGGCTGGGCTGGGCAGGAAGAGGGCAAATTGCTGCTTCTTCTTGCAAAAGTGAGCACAGCCTGGCTTTGCATTTCACTCCTTCAGAAATCCAGCTGCACGTGCTCAGAGCAGCTTCTCCGTGCTGAGACGTGACATGAGCATCCTGGGGCATTTGCTTTCCCATGCCAGTGTGTCTGTTTGGGAAGGATGGGAGCTGTGTAGTACTCTTTGCTGGAGCTATATTTGTCAGTCTGGCCACGGAAAGACCCACTCCAGTGATCAGAGCTGGCCAGGAGGGTGTTGGTCCTAGTCTGCTGCTAGTCTGGATTTGTGCCAAAAAGCCTAACAGCAGCTCACAGCTCTCTGGATTGAGCTCTGTTGAACGTGGCCAGACACGTACCTCTGCCTTGATTTATGGTGGTACCTAGGGAGCTCAGAGCAGCACTCAGCCTACTCTACACTGCATGTAGGGAGGCTTTTTGAGTGGTCACAGGTCTTTGTTGCGGCTTGAGAACGCCTGCCCTTGGTGGTCATGGTTTTCCTTCACGCGTGCACCCGTATTAACAGACACTTCACCACAGCACTTGCAGCTCTGCACCAAAATTGGTCCCTCTCCTAAAGGTGGGCAAACACTGCAGTGTCTCAGCTATCATAAGGAAGTATCTGTCAGGAAAAGCTGCTGGTGAGTGAGCTGTGGTGGTTACCAGCTTGGTCCTTGGTCCTTGGTTGGGGTTGCTTAGCAATCCTGGGAGCAGGGCTCATCCTATGCAGGCAGGTGATTGGGACTCTGATGCACTAAACTTGGACAAAAGCAGTGTAGGGATATATTGCAGTCCTAGAGTGGTGAAAAAAACTCTGAAAGGATGCTCTTGTGAGTGCTTCTCTCTTTTCCACATAGGCAGGATACATGTCGGGGATGCTGGTTCCCGTAGGAGTCGGAATAGCTGGAGCCCTCTTCATCTTAGGAGCACTCTACAGCATTAAGATTATGAATCGCCGAAGGAGAAATGGCTCAAAGAGACATAAAAGAAAGGTATGACGAAGGAAAACCCCAATCCCACCCACTCTCCCGTTGACCATTTTGGCTGTCGACTAAGCACAGCCTGGTAATGTTTTCGGGGCTGAAGTGCCTGGGACCTCTCGGTATGGGGGCGATCCAAATGCTCTTCATGCATGTGGACCTCTTTCACCTTTCTCTTCTTCCCCTAGCAGAGGGAATTTAACAGCATGCAAGACCGAGTCATGCTCTTAGCCGACAGCTCCGAAGATGAATTTTGAATCGAACTGCAGTGCCCTTGTGACAGCCCGTGACTTTTAAAAGGAGGGAGGGAGGGAGAGAAAAAGAACAAGCGACTTTCTGCTGCATTGCTGCTCGCCGCCGCCCCGAGCCACCGAGCGGTGGTCGGTACCACCCCAGCGAAACAGCATGCTACGCTCTACGTGTCCCGCGCAGTGATGTTTGTTTTGGTACAGTAGTGAGATTTCCCATTCGCACCCGGCGCCTCATTCAGCTCCACAGCGCGTCTCGTTACGGCTGGAGCTGATCCATACGGACGAGTCTTCTCCTGTTACCCTGGTGTACTCTTTTGGCAGTAATCTAATCATAACGATAGCTCTCACCTAACCTGGGAATGGAAATCCTTACTGTGAATGACTTCTGTCCAATTAATTTTAAATGTTACATTACCTGAGCTAGAGTTCATTAGTGCTAAGATTAGCTGCTCTGCTTAATTAATGAGTTACACACTTGAACTGTGTCCCTCGCCACCCGAGAAGTGCCCATGTACGGTGTTGTTGATACAGTTTGAAGCACATTTTCTGTACTCGGTTTCCCGACTCTCACCCCTTCTTTCTTCCTTCAGCTCTGCTCCACGCTTCTTGGAGACACACGGGAATTGCCTCAACACTTGATTCACAAGTCCTAGTCCATTTTCAACCAGCACTGTCTGTTACAGCACAATAAATACCAGCGCTCACCTACCGATGGATAGTCTTGCATGGATCTCTTAGCTTCTGTTCGGTGGGCAAGTAGGTAAGAGAAGGGGCAGGTCAGGGGTTTCTTCAGTTTCTGCCTCCTGTTTGAAGGACACTAGTTATTGGTTCATCTCTTTCACATGGCTGCATTCCGTTTTGGGCCCCTCACAACAAGAAGGACTCTGAGGTGCTGGGGCTTGTCCAAAGAAGGGCAAGAAATCTGGTGAAGGGTCTAGAGCACAAGTCTTGTGAGAAGCGGCTGAGGGACCTGGGGTTGTTTAGCCTGGAGAAAAGGAGGCCCAGGGGAGACCACCTCACTCTTGACAACTCACTGAAAAGAGGTTGGAGCCAGGTGGGGGTTGGTCTCTTCTCCCAAGTAACAACCAGTAGGACAAGAGGAAACAGCCTCAAGTTGCACCAGGGGAGGTTTAGGTTGGACATCAGAAAAATTTTTCCCCAAAGGGTTATCAAGCCCTGGAACAGGCTTCCCAGAGAAGTGGTAGAGTCCCCATCCCTGGAGGGATTTAACAGCTGTGTAGATGTGGTGCTGAAGAACATGGTGGTGATGTGGCAACGCTGGGTTAATGGTTGAACTCAAGGATGTTAAAGGTCTTTTCCAGCCTAAACAATTCTATGATTCTGTGATTCACAAAGAGACAAAAGTGGAGCATCTGTCTACTTTATCCACTGGAAATTGCATTTTCAGCCCCTGAAAGCTGTGTGAATTGTGGCACCTTTGGAGGATCTGGATGGGTCTTTTCTTCAGACCCCTGAATGCAGAAAAACACCAAAGGTTGCAGAGCAGACTGCTGTTGTTGTTGAGGGATTTGTGGCTAATAGTTGGAAAGCAGCGGCAGCCACAGCTGGAGAGATGTCCGCTATGGGAAGGTGAAATATCGCACTGGGGACCCTTGGCCATGGGGGAAGAGGTGAAGCTGTAGGACGGATGGCTGCAGAGCATTGAGGAGGTGAAGCCCAAGGGTGACAGGGGATGAGGGCAAGCTGTCATGATGCCTGGGCTGCCAGCACCAGGTTGCAGAGGGGAACAACCGGTGTCTGAGATGTTACAGGAACCAAGCAGGGGAAACTAATGTTGCTTTGCACTGAAATGCTGTCAAAATAGCTAGAAAAAGGTCTGCGTTACTTCACCTCTGCTTCCAGTTGTGACATTATTTCCATCTGACGTTTATGTAAAACATCCATGTTTCTGAGGTGGGAATCGCTGTTCCGTGGGAGATCATCCTTCATACAAGGAACAGTGACTGTTGCCGGAGAAGACCTGATTAGACAAATAAGGCCAGACCACACATCTGCTGAGATTAAATCCCATGGAGTCTTGGAAGAAGTGGAAGGGAGGAGAGTTTTAGGAGTGGTAGATGTGGGATTTCATTCCTTGGGAAGGTGAAAAGGTGTGTCAGATTGTGAGGGGTAAGTGTTTATGATGGTAAGAAAATGTCTTGTGGGCATATAAGTGGGTTTACAAGGTAGAGAGGACATTTGGAAGACTCTCCTGAAGCTGAGTTCTCTCTTGAGAGGGTCAAGGCCTCCTCTGGACATTAAGTCATCTTGAAGACTTCAAGACATGACATTCAGCTTGGAACAAGCAATGCTCTTCAGAGGCCAGGCCTTACCCACGCATCTACTGAGTCACCTGGAGAAGGACACGTGGGACCATATGGTTTCAAAATGCTGCTACTAATGCTTGTCTTCCAGTTGAAGAGCGGTGCATGGTCCCTCACATATTCATTCCACTGAGTGTGTGAGAAGCAGGTTGGGGGAGACACAGTGAAACCCAGTCCATCAACATTTTGGGGAGTCTTCATCCCCTGATATCTGTAGGACAGGCTTTCCCAGCCAGGGCTTCACAGTGCTTGCATCTCTCCCTTTTTGCTCCTGAAACTTTAACCAGGAGAATTTTGCCTTGCTAAAAGCAGCCCCACATCTTTAAGAGGCACCAACTGTCAGCCTACTAAGTCCAGGTGCCCCACCCAAAATTAAAGCCTCTTTCTTCCATAATAAGTGATCAGTCCAAGATGAGACTTGGACTAGTTTTCCTTCTAGACTGATGTCTTCCTATGTCTTCCTCATTCCTAAGTCTCTTGGAGCTTGGAGGTGGTTGGGAGGCGTTAACAGTCCAGGTGAGCATTGCTGGCTCTCTTTCAGTTTTGGGAATCAGGAAATGTTGTCCCTTGGGCTCTTTGATGATGTGTTCCTGGCAAGGTGTGATGGAGGTTGCAGGGTGGAATGACTTCTTCTCCACTCTAGTTTGCTGGAGAGCAAACATCTCCAGAAAGGTCTGTCTTTTAGATACAGCACCAGGCAGGCTGGCAACAAGACTACATAGGCAGCTGCAAGATGTTCTTGAGGTGCTTTACCCTGGTCCAGCCAAGAACACATGGAGAATAAGCAGTGACAAAGGGCATTGGCCTGTCTGGAAGAGGGAGTCTGCCTTGGAGCAGAAAGGATGGTAGCTGGGCTGGCTGAGTCCTTTGCATGCAACTGTAGCCTGAAAGAGAGACCCAAAATAACACTAGAAAAGAGGAGTTGCCAGCAATACTTGCAGAACAGAGCAGATGTACCAGCAAGACCCAAGCAGCTGGAGATCAGCAGGGTTTTGTGCAATAACAGCCTGTGAAGGACAATCTCCTCTTGCTTTCCTGCTAACAGTGCTGTGCCCACACAGCATGAGACAACAGCACAAGTTGCATTAAGTAACCGATGGAACGCAGGGCTCCTGGGCCTGTCAGGAGGAGGAGGAGGGACGGCTGAGCGAGGCTGCTGATCTGAGTGTAAGTAGCGCAGCTCTGGCAGCGCAGGAAGATGGATGGGTTGGATGCGTTGTCAATTTGATGGATTGGGAAGGCTGGTGGAGAGGTGCCATGGCCTTTCGTTGTGCTAATAAATCCACAGTTTGGGAAACACTGACTTGCTACAGTGGCAATCAGTTTCACTGGCTCTCTTCTTCTCCCTCCGCAACATAATGAACCTGAGAAATGAAAGGCAACACTGCCAGGCAGCATGGTGAAGGTGGTGTTACAGTGCATCAGGTGGATGTCCTGCTGTCCTCAAGAACCAGGCTTCACTCAAGAATGTAGCGTGGTGCCTGGGACGCTGGAAATCAGCAGCACCACACATGGGGCTGACAAATGGTTGCAAATATTAGAGTGGTTATAAGGTGAGTATGGTGGGACAAACCAGGCAAGGAGGAGAGGTAGACAAAAGGGGGGTCCAGCTGCATCCCCAGTTCAGTGTTGGCTCTCTGGTCTGTGCTGGAGCCAGACTTACAGGCTAGAAGGGCTGCCCAAAAATTTTGCTGTGGACCATCTTCACTCCCAGGTCTGTGTCTGTAAAAAAAATAGACCAAGGAGCCTTGGCTGGGAGCTGCTCATTGACAGAAGACTACTGTTGGCCAACTTTCTGAGCTGCTCAGCAGTCCAGAGAGATCACAACCAACATCCATTTGAAGTGGAGGTGTTTGTTGAATAGTTATTTTTGGTCAGGCACCTGTCCCAGAGCCTGGACGCTCCCCATGTCTTCAGCTTAGCTGTTCACGTGGAGGCAGGATGGACAGTCAAACCAGCCTTGGGTCCCAGTGAAGCTTGTAGGAGCCTTTGGAGCACAGACAGGGTTTTCTGCAGTGCCCCTGGTGTCAGTGTAATTTCTGGAGGTCCTTAAAGCACAAGCATCATTCAGCTCCGTCCTTTCTCATCCAAGGCCAGTAGACTTTGGGTTGGACTCTTAAAAATATTCTTTGTACAACTCCTGGAGTTTGATTCATTTGCTTGAAATGATCAGATTGCAGGCAAGGAGTGGAGGAGGGTTTCAGGCAGGAGCTGAACATGCCGGTCTCTTAGCGCTTTGCTGATTTAATCTATACCTCTGCATTGCCAAACAAGCAGATTCTTCTGAAAGACACAGGAGGAGAAAAGCAGCCAAGAAGTGCCCTTCTTGTCCTCTGTGCACTGCAAGGTCCTGATTGTAGAGGTGGGTTGTGACACTGCTAACGCAGCTGTGGCCCCATGTAAGGCACGGCTGTGATGGATAACTTTGCTGCAGCAATAATAATCTTTCAAGTTGGCGTAAGACAAGTTGCTCACCTCTGGTTTGGGTTTTCCTGATAGCACAAGCCAGAATTTATTGTAGGCATCACACAACGGCTTTGGCATCTACAGCCCCATGTCCAGCCAGAGGAACCAGCCTGCCTGATGTGAAGCCCTTGCCCTGATGAAATGCATTTGCACTCAACAGCTGCTGATTTTTTAAGGTGTCTCCTATGCCAGATGTTCACCCTAGGTGAAGTTTCTCTGGACTGCACTGCTTCCATAGAGTGATATTAGCAGTCCTTGTGCTTTCTGTGGTTTTCTATTTCAGACAAGAACAACTCCTCATACTGTAACTATGGAATGTAGCACTTTGTTAAATTAAAACATTGGGAAATAAAAAGCTCTCCATCATACCTGACTTTAAACGCCTCGTCTACCTGATCTGTGGTCCATGGCATTCAGTGTCTCTCAGGTAGAGCTGTGAAGTGGTCACCTGGAAGACTCAAGTGTTGCATTTCTTTCTCCATGCTGCGTGGTTGTGCAAGGACTCAGGCTGGGCTTGTGGGGAGCAGCGAGGAGCCTCAGCCTGGGACTTTTTGGGTGGGATTTATGTGGAGGTATTTGTCAGCTGCAGGCTGTGATGAGTAACACGCCACATTCCCTCAGCTGGGTTTCCAGTAGCTGTAATGTTGGTAGTGACACATTTACACTGTGTCTTTACCGCGTGTTCCTTTGTGCATAGCACAATATTTGTCCTTTCTGGTTTGACCCAAGAGCAAGGGTCTGTGCACTCATCTTTCAAGACATGGCACTGGTGAGCCTCAAGATCAGTTGTAGGTGCTGCAAATGCTTCATAAGAGAGCAGCCTTGTTGTAGGTCAATATTGTTGCGCACACCTCAGTGGACCTGTGATCCAAGCAGGGAAAGACCTGAGAGTAAGAGGTGTATGGGCTGGGTTTAGAATTGTCTTCCCAGTCCTGTTTGCAGATGTCCTTGCAGGCATGGGCTGGGAATGTGTCCTTTTGCCATACTATGTCTAAGTGGAGGTCCTGGTGTGAGGGTGTGAGCTGCTGGGGCACAAAGCCAGCCCACGGTGGTGGCTGCTTGCCCCTCTCCAGTCTTCCTCAAGTCATAAGAGCCAGCAAGAACCATTTGTCCAAGTGTGTGTATTTTCTCTGATGAAAAATGGCTTGTTCAAAACAAGAAATTCCCAGGGAAATAGCCGTTTGGGGATTTGTGAACACATTCTTTGCTAATTGGTAGTTGCCAAAACCCATCTGTATATTCATGAAGCTGTTTGCTGCATTGCTGACTTTTTCCAATGACAAAACAAAACCTGCTGAAAGAAGATAAACAATGACTGGGTTTTTTCCATAGGTTTACGGAAATGAGTCTCTGTGATCACGCTGGCTTGCTGTGAGTCTCTGTCCATCAGCCAGTCCCCTCCTAATGTCCCTGACTCTGCCAGCCAAGCCATGGGTTCGCGAAAACAAGGGAGAGGAGAGAGATCGTTTTAAAAACCCCATAAGAAAAGCATGTGTGGAGCCACCCTTGAGTCGGCTGAAAACCCACAGAAGGAAAGAAGGTTCTATGTGCCCTGATGGAGGGGTTAAGCTGGATGTCCCCTTGGGGTTGCAGCCTTGTGTGTGTTCCCTGGGGCTGAGGAGAGCATAAGATCACTCTGGCACAGGACTCAGCCTCATGTAGTTGCAAGCAGGAGATGGGCTGTGAGGCACCGATCCATGCAGAGCAGCACAGACAGCCCAGCTTGGGGTTGTTTGCATCGAAGTATTTTGGAAGGACAAACCAAAAGGCCTTCTCTGCATCCTCTGGCGGTTGGGTGGTCATCGCTGCTGTGCCTGAACCCACCAGAGTCTGTACTCAGGTTGAGGGCCTGGGCCAGGCATGAATATCCCCTTTATTTTGGGGCAAGTCTCATCCTCCACCTATGCAACTCCCAGTTGCATTAAGGTTGGACCTTTAAGGTTGGACCTCAAGGAGCAAAAATATAGTGCACAAGGATGTTGACTCTCAGCTTACTCAAGGGTTGCAGCGATGCACACCGTGGGTTTTCCCCATGTTCATCCCAATGGTGATGCTCTCCCAGGATTCAGGAGAGAGTCCTCGCCAGCAGCGGGGAGTCAGCAGAGGTGACGGTGGCATTTCCCAACAGAAACGTCTCCACCAGGGAGTTCCTTCTTAGTGGTAACTGCTGGGCGCCCCGTGCTCTGCTCCGTTGATGAGCAAATGCCCATATGTGAGCACACTACATGATTATTGTGCATATATGTTGAGATATATGTGCACATAGGAGTTTAGCCAGTGGGTTATATACGTGCAGAACCACACGGTATTTGCAGCACAAATGTTCCACCCGCCAGGCGCAGTGTGTTGGTTTTTTTTTTATTGTGTCTTCAATTTCTGTATTTTCTCAGTCTCGTTTCCTGCTGATTTACCCCATGTCTGACACCAGGCTTATTGCCTGCAGAACTCTGCTGAAGGAGACATAAGAAGGATCCAACGCAGTCACTGGCTGAACTTTGCAATTAGAGGAGGAGAAGGTGCCTGGGGAAGGAAGGGGAGGCTGTGACTGCAGTGGGGGCTTTTGGGGGCAGAGCATCCAAAGCAGAACCCAAAGTTATGATGGAAAATGCTGAACAACTCTTCCTAGAGTGGTGGGAAAGTGCCACACTCTCTTTCTGTCCAGCAAAAGGCTTTTTAGCATCTGGATGGTGTGGAAAATATCCTCAGGCTCCCTGTAGGAATAGACTGAGTTGCAGTTCTGGTGTTTCTGGTTTTACCATCAATGCACTAAGAGAAGCACATGAACCTTCTTGGCAGATGACCTCTGATGGCTAAGCTGTACCTGCTGTGCATCACCTCTTGGGTGCTTCAGCACTGCCTTCACATGTGGAGCTATGAAGCTTCCCTGCAGCAATCAAACAAGGCTCCTGCCTGGAGAACAGGAGACCAGCAGCATGGGTGTGGGAGGTGCGGGAGTTCAGCGTGGCTCACCAGCTGGTTAGTCCTTGATGGGGACACCACAAGGACCACCCTGGGAGAGACAAGGTGTGAGACCAGCTCCACATCCTGGTAGGATGCCTTTAGCTGACACTATTTCATTCCTGGGCTGAAAAGCCACATTCAATGATCTTAAAGGTCCTTTCCAACCTAAAGGATTCTATGATTCAGCAGAGCTTTGATGTCCAGGCAGGAATATTCATAGGCAGGTGCATACCTTGTGTTGGCAAGTGCATTTTGGCCAAATCCATGCCCCAATGAAAGGACTCTGATACTAAAGTGTTGCCAGAGACCTAAGCAACCATGGACATTGCCCAGCTGCTGATGCAGCTTCAACACAGGGGTCTGTGGAGAGACACAGATGGAGTTGAAAAGCAGCACTTGAGTGTCCCTTTCCAAAAATACCTCTGGAAAGGTCCTGGGTCTTGCACGTTGTCAAGAAGAGAAATGTTAACCTGCTGTATTGGGGCCAGCAATTAGGAGTGAAAGCTTACCCACCCTTCCTAGAGGTTTCCAGGGGCTCCTGGCAAAGTATTTATTTCAGAATGATGGATAATGAAGGCACTGGAGGGCAAGCAATAAAAGTTTTGCTCCAAATTCAGTGCTTGGAGGCCAAACCTGACACTCGGGGAAAGATGCCACGTCCAGCCTGGTGTGACAAGCTTGTTGCATGGGTGTTTCCAGCTCTTGTTCACAGCGTCCTCATCATGAAGCCCATGGGTTTGGCAGGAAATAGATCTCTAGCGGTGGGTCAGAAGAGGACCAGGCAAGCCTGGCAAGGCTGCCTGGGTGCCATTGCCAGTGGGGTGTGAGCAAGCATCACCCAGACCAACAGAAGTTCACTGAAGCAAGATTAATTTTCTGATTCTTAAATACAAAATAACTTGAGGGCTAAACTGCAGCCATTGAGGCTCTTCACTAATGAATCCATTTCATCTGAAGCAGAGGGAATGGAACCAAGTGATGAGAAAAAGGCTGGTGTTAACACAGGTTCACTGCACTTCAGTTTTAATCTTTTTTTTTTCTCTATCGGAGAACAAATTAGTAATGTGACAGAAAAGAGAAAAGAAAATCCCTGCAAAAAAGTGACCTTATTCATGTGAAAGGATATTCAGGAATAAACTAAGAATTTCTGCAGTAAGATTAAAACGTCTGCCATTACACAAAGTCTAGCTAGTGAAATTATTTGCCAGCATCGGGGTGTGATTCGACCTGGGATTTTGCAGTCAAAATATTTAAATCATCGGGTTTAATTATACTTTGTATCAGGAAGCTGAAAATCCTTATTTGATATAATTGGTCGACTAGCTATTTTTTCATTTGTAGCTGTTTTCCCAAGGTTCATTCTTACTAGTCGATATGCCCTTTAAAAACTTATTGATTTGGCTCTGGAGATTGTCTGCCCACAGAGTTGTGCTTTTTTCTTGCCACAACTTACCCTGCACTTATGTCCACCTATATAAGCCCTTCCAGGGCTTCTGATATATTTTTTTCAGATTGTTTACGTTTTGCATTTTTAATATTAAAAAACAGCAAAAAACATCCTTCCAATCCACTGGTTGATTGGTTTTGCATTACACTCTGGTCCGGTTAAATCTCACTTGGATACAGGTTGAAATTCAACTGAAATACCCAGAAATTGGATTTTTGCTGTAAATGCAGAAGCGGGGCCACTGTGGGCGGGAGCTCTGCTGCTGGGCAACCATTTGGACCTGGTTTGTGGTAACAAACCCTTGTCTATGGGCACAAGGGGCTGTGGGGTTGTGGTTTGTGAGGTCTGGGGAGACCTGCTTGTGGCCTTTCAGGACTTCAGGGAGGCCTATAAGAAAGATGGGGAGAGACTTTTTAGCAGGGTCTGTTGCGACAGGACAAGGGGTGATGGTTTTAAACTAAAAGTGGGCTGATTCAGATGAGAGAAGGAAGAAATTTTTTACAATGAGGGTGGTGACACTGGCCCAGGTTGCCCAGAGAGGTGGTGGCTGCCCCATCCCTGGAACCATTGCAGGTGAGGTTGGCCGGGGCTCTGAGCAACCTGCTCTAATTGCAGATGTCCCTGCTTAGTCCAGGGGGGTTGGATGAGATGACCTTGAAAGATCCCTTCCAACCCAAACCATTCTGTGATTCTGTGAAGAGCAGGGGTTGCAGTGCTGGGAGGTGTTTCAGCTTTGATCATGAGTTGGAAATCCATCTCCAGAGCTGGTGTTGGTGCTTTACCCTGGTGGGATGGCAGTGAGGATGTTCAGGTGATTGTTGCTGCTTTCACTTGCTCTGATTTGATTGTAAGCGTGACTTCGTGTTTCCTTCTTCCTGTGCTTGAGATAATTACAGCAAATTATGGGGTATTTTTATTTTACCATGAGTTGCAGAAGCATGAACTGGTCCAGGTCTCCATGTGTCCTGGGCAAGGGGGGCTGTGGGTCGGTTATGGGGATGTGCTCACCAGAGATGGGGAGATGTAACGAGGTTTCCATCCTCTGCACTGGGGATGTTTCTGCTTCTGGGCCAGCTCTGCACATCACTCCGCCACGGCTGCACCACCCAAGGTCCCATCCGGAGTCTCGGGAGGGTCTGACACCCTGGGCATGGGCAGGAGGAGGATGGTGGGATCCTGCTGCCCACCTCACTGCCATGTGTCCATGAGAGCTGCTTTGAGGTGGACAGGGATCTGGTGAGCAATGCTCAGCTCTCTCAGCCTGCACCAGCAGCATCACGACTGCTGTGTCTGACCCAGGCGCCTTCCCCCTTTTTTTTCCTGGGCTTTCAGGCATTTATATAATTCTGCACAGCGATGATAAAATGGGCCACACAGCGTTTGTGCCTCTTGCTTGGAGCGGAGCAGGGATCAACACCACAGCCTCCAGAAACAGGCAGGGAATAACACCTGGCAAAGGACGGAGCCTGTCTGTCACCGCCCGGCGCTGTCCCTGATTCATGGGCTGGAATATGGGGTCGCACCTGGGAAAGCTGATACAGGCTTTGCTCTGGCAAGTGCAGAGAACCCACAGCCCACGGGAGCCAGGACTTCTAAGTCCCTGGAAGCGGGGCTGTTCCATGGCCGTGCAGCTCAGGAGCTGCCCAGCCCACCCGTGTCTCTGCTCCCAGCACCTTGCCTTCCTTGGGGAGGTCTCCGTTGGCTTCCCTTGGCTGCTGCAAATGCTGGCTGTCGTAGTCCTTTGTCCTTGCTGGCCATGAGCTGCTTCATCTCCAAGCTTTAACAACTGCTCCTCATGTTTGTCAGAGGTTTCTTGGCTGCTCAGGGCTGGGTTGCAGATGGACCAAATGGTTGCGTTGGGAGACGCTGCCCTGGTGCTTCGTGAGCTGCTTGCATTACCCTGTTTCCCAACAGGGCTTTGATTTTCTTCTGCCATTCTTGAGCAGCTAGGGTAGGATGAGCCTTGTCCTGGGCTACTCTTCCTTGTCCCATCACAATCTTTCTGGGTAGCTTCATAGCCACAAGACTTGGTGCAAGACCACGCTGTGCTCTGCTGCTGCTTCAGCTCTGGGTTGATGGTCCTTTTATATTCTCCAGATTGCTCTGGCAGGGCGCATGGACACTGTGCCTGCCTCCAGTGGCCGGGGGCGGAGAGGGGAGTTTTGGCATGTAGTCCTTCCCGGTGCCACCCACCATCGCGCAGCCTTAGCAGTCCTGAACCACGTCCCAGTGACAGCCACGAGAGCCCTGTGGATGTGTCCTCAGGGCTCTGGGGGGGATCTCCACAGCACGCTTTGCTCCCCAGGGACGTGGTGCCCACAACCACCGGAGCTGCCAGTACGCAGGAGGAGGCAGGAGGTCTCAGTGCCAGTGGTGATGCCGGGTTAGTACGGTCCAGGGGTAACCATGGAAACTGTTTTTTCTCCATCCCTCCCTTCGCAGATGACTCGGGCGACGAGGAGCCCGCCTCGCAGTCAGACAAGAGTGAGCTGCACGGCACGTTGAAAACCCTCTCAAGTAAGCTGGAGGATCTGAGCACTTGCAATGACCTGATCGCCAAGCACGGGGCGGCCCTGCAGCGCTCGCTTAGTGAGCTGGAGAACCTCAAGCTGCCGGCTGAGAGTGGCGAGAAGATCAAGGCGGTGAATGAACGAGCCACGCTCTTCCGCATCACCTCTAATGCTATGATCAACGTAAGTGCCGCCGGCTGAGCCGAGCTGCCGCGGGTGCGAGGAGGCAGAGGGAGAAACGTTTTTCTTCTCCTCTTCCTCCATCGTCCTTCTTCCCCTCCTGTTTTCTCCCTGTGCATCGGTTTTCTGCGAGAGCTGAGTGTTGGCGCGGGGCTTGGGCATGGTCGGGAGCTTGGTGCCAGCTCCGCGGCGAGGGGATGGGAAGTTGGGAAGGCACAACCCAGGAAACGGGCATGGACACGTGTAACCCCCCGAGATCCAGGTCTGCTACATCCCTACTGCGTGCTTTCTAGGGAGATTGCCCCCAAATTGGACATTTTGGATGTAATGGGGAGGTTTGGGGTGCATAGGGGCTCTCTGCTGTTCGGGGGGTCTTTCTGGCTGGCATAACAATTCAGAGCCTGCTGCAGATTTAGACCTCCATCCCCGCATCGCTCACATCCTGACTTCCATGAAGCTGCTCTTGTTTTACACGAGTGAGCCGGGGATTTAACCCTCGCGGGGTCCGAGAGCTGTGCCCTGTCAGCTCTGCTCTCCTGGACGCATTGGTTGGAGGTCGGTGCCTTGTGCAGTGTGACAGTGCTTTCTGCTGAGTTTTTGGGCAGCTTCTCTTTGGGGTGTGGATCTGCCTCGATTGCAGTGAGACAGCCCTTCTTGGGGAGCCTTATTTTACCTGGAGAGCTCCTGGGAGGGGAAGGGAGAGCAAAACTCAATAAAATATTTAAAGAAAAAAAAAAAAAGCCAACAGAACACAACCCAAAAGCCTAACGGTACTGGAATAATACATGAAGACAGAGCTCGGGGGATCGTGAAGGAAGCAGTGCTGTCGCCGTGCTGTCCCAGCCCTTGTGTTGCCATCGCAGGGAGAGCTGGAAAGTGGCAGCTCCGGATGGGGCAGCAAGCCTGAAGCCCTGC
>JAVSBS010026291.1:0-30048 GCA_033124195.1 Coracias cyanogaster | reverse complement strand
AGAGAGGTGGTGGCTGCCCCATCCCTGGAACCATTGCAGGTGAGGTTGGCCGGGGCTCTGAGCAACCTGCTCTAGTTACAGATGTCCCTGCTCAGCGCAGGGGGGTTGGACTAAATGACCTTTAAAGGTCCCTCCCAATTCAAAACGTTCTATGATTCTATGGTTCTAAATAACATGCCAGCAACCTCAGTCCCTGTGTCCCACAAGAGCTCAGAGGTGCCACCACTTTAGCATAGCTGGGCATGAAGCACGAACTAGAGAGAAGATCAGCATTATATTCAAGGCACAACTGTGGCCAAGGGGACCTATGTAAAAAATACTCTGGTCTTGGGTTTAAAATGAAAAGGAGGGAGATGGTAAAATGCATAATTGAATCAAGGCTGGAATGAGAGAAAGCTGCGCTGTGTGTTAGTGCTGGATCCATGACAGTTATTTATGGGCAGGAGGGTGTCAGGTCTCCAGCTCCTCTGGACCGTGCCTGTAGATGGATTGCATCAAAAACGGTGGTGGATGTTTGTCAGGGTGTTTTGTTCTTGTTATAAGTGATGGAAAGTGCTTCAAAAACTACTATTGCTTACAGGATTTGGTCATTAGGCAGGAGGTCGGTGCCATGGGGCTGGAGGATGGGGTTGTATGAAAAACGAGTGGATGTTTAAAAAATGAGTGGATGTAGCACTTGAGGCTATGGCCTAGTGGTTAGGGAGATGTTGGGATGAAGGTTGGACTTGATGATCCTGGAGATCCTTTCCAACCATGGTGACTCTATGATTCTGTGATGTCGTGCGCCCCTTCACCAGTGACCTGCCACTGGCTCTGATGTCTTCTCTCTGCTAGCCCTGCCTCCACCCACTAGCCTGGGGTTAATGTTAGCAGCTGGATCTGCTCACCTCAAGTTCATATGGCCTTCACTGCTCTAGAGCAGCCATCTCTAGAGGTGCTGAAGCAAGTTCAGAGGAGGGCAATGAAGCTGGTGAAGGGCTTGGAGAATAAATCTTATGACGAGCAATTGAAGGAGCTGGGACTGTTAAGTTTGAGGAGGAGGAGGCTAAGGGGAGACCTCATCATTCTGTACAACTACCTGGGTGCTGGTCTCTTCTCACGGGTAATTGGCGATAGAACAAGAGGGAATAGCTTCAAGCTGCAACACAGTAGGTTTAGACTGGACATTAGGAAAAAAAATTTCACGGAATGAGTAGTCAGATACTGGAATAGGCTGCCCAGGGAGGTGGTTGGGTCACCATCCCTGGATGTGTTTAAGGGTCATTTAGATGTGGTGTTGAGGGATATGGTTTAGGGGAGAACTTGTAGAGTAGGGTTGATTGTTGGACTCGATGATCCCAAGGGTCTTTTCCAACCTGAATGATTCAATGATTCTATGATCTCTTTGGCTGTGTCCCTATGGAAGATACTCCTCTTCACAAGAGACAGGAAAGGCTTTTCTGAAACTGAAAGAAGCTTTGATAAACTGAAAGAGGGTAGGTTTAGATAAGATATAAGGAAGAAATTCTTCACTGTGATGGTGGTGAGACACTGGCACAGGTTGCCCAGAGAAGTTGTGGATGTCCCATCAGTGGATGTATTCAAGACCAGGTTGGATGGGGCCTTGAGCAACTTGGTCTAGTAGAAGGTGTCCCTGCCATGGCAGGGGGGTTGGAATTAGATGATAGTTATGGTCCTTTCCAACCCAAAGCATTCTATGATTCTATGAGGATTTATCCCATAATATCTGATACTGCTGAGCATCCCAGTCTGACTGGGAAGTGCCTGTCCTGTTAAGTGCAATAGATCACACAAAGCAGCCCTTGATGGAAAATGCAGCAGAATCTGACACTCTGCTCAGCCGATGCTAAGTAGATGCCCACAGGACCTTGACCCATGGGAAAGCTGGGTCCATGCATGTCTGAGCATGGGGAGGCAAAGGCACTGAAAGCAGCTGCTGGCTGGTCGCCCGTGCCCATCACTCACCAAACTCCCTGCTCAGTTATCAGCTGTGTGTTAACGTGGGACAAAAGCACTTTTTAACTTGATCTGCCAAAAGTAATAGTTTTTAATGTCAAACTTATTCCAAAGGATGACATTTCATCTCCTCCACAGGGGGTAATGTGCTCAGGTGCTAAATGAGTTCCTGGACGTGGCTGTTTTACAGCTCTGGGGTGCTGTAAGTGAGAAAAAATTACAGGGATGACACAATTGTATGCTTTCATGTCAGATATTTCGGTAAGTTGATGAATGAGCTGTGCTCCTCAGGTAACACTGGGGTGATGTACTGACTACCTGACCTCTGCGTTGGGGCCTTTGGGCTGAGCTCATGGGCCAGAGCAGAAAGCTGGATCCATCTATGGCGATGCCCTGGGAGGTGTCACTACACGAGTAGCACCTTCACCATCCCTGCAACCTTCATAAAATTGGCAATGAAGCATCAGCGAGGACTTTGAGTGGGGACCTGGTGGTGGCCCTGATGCTGCATGGATGGAGGCTGGCTCATGCATGGAGACTGTGTGCTTTTAGTGGCACAGAGGTTGCTGTGCTTTTAACTCTTCCAGACGGTTTGACAAAATAATAACTCTGGGATGTGCAGGGGTGACTTTGCATGTCTAGTTCTAAGTCAAAGGTGACTTTTACAATTTATAATTGAATTTGCCTTCTGTGAAAAAAAAAAAGCCAACAGAAATTACCCAAGTCCACCCTTATTTTCAGCAAAGCAGAGGGGAGGGCAGTGAGTTGTTAAAGGCTCGATAGCAGTGGATGAGCTAGTGAGCACATGCTAGAGAAGACATTCCTCTGCAACTGAAACTGAAGAATGTGGTTTCATAACATTAAAAATAAAAGGCTAATAAAGGGATTGGGCTGCAAGCACGCTGTGCAGCATCTATTAAAAATGAGTATTTAATTGGATATTTGTTTTGCTGTCAGTCTACTGGGCTTAAAAATACATGCTAGCGCCCTGAAATATTTAAATGATCACAACTGGGTGCAGAAAGGAGATAGGGCTGTGGAAACAGTAAGCCAGAAGGCACACGGTTTTTTTCGATGGCAGAGTACAGACTTTGAGAAAAGAAGGAACAAGAAAAACATCTTATTATTTAACATTGCCTTGTAACAAAGTGAAGTGCTCTGAGCCACGCTGGGGCCTGCAGTGCTGGACAACATCCCCAGGCACACGATAGCTCAGGCCACTGAAAGTGTAGGTCAAGTCTACGAATGTGCCATGGTCCAGAGAGGGCTTTAACCATGTGTAGTCTGGGAGAGTTATATGGGTCAAGCTGAGGGGAAACTATTGCTCTCTACAACCATCTTAAAGGAGGTTGTAGAGAGGTGGATGCGCTGGAAATACTGCCTATCCCACTAATTAATTAAAGTTTGCATCCAGCAAAATCAGGACATCATAATGGAGCTGGCCGGACCTGCAGCATTTTAGGCAGTGATGGAAACATTTGCACAACCGTGTAACTACAAGAGGCACTACAAACGTGAGGTGCTTGGAGCCCAACACAACATAGTAGACTGTTCTTGCGTATCCATGTAAGTGTGTGCTGGAGATAACTCTTGGCTTGGACCAAGCCAGCTTGTGCCCAAATTCATTATGTGTTGATTTAATAGATGAGGAAGATGCACCCTTGATAGTACAAGTGCCTGACAGTGATTTGCCTCATGGCTGAGCATTCTGGCAGGTCTTGTTCTGCATGGGAGGAGGAAAAACCCATTTCAGGATGGAGGGTTTGCCAGGAGAAACCCTCTCTGCTTCTAGGAGAGGAGCAGGGTGTGATGGACTGATCCCTGGCTGGGACACCAGAGACTGAAATTCACATGCCACAAGGTTGCTGGGTGATCTGCTAGCAAATTCATTTAATCAGCTTTAATTTCCCCTTTTTAAGAGGGCAAATGGCTCCGCTGAAATGCTCATGGCCACCTGTCAATGACAAGCACTGTTGCAGGGGCAGGTGTTTTCCCTAAGTGGAAGTGCAGTGTCAGAAGACAAAAAGGTTTTTCTCTGCAGTTTGATTCTTCCTCTCTGATATATTGAAGTGTCCAACGAGCAAACTGAGCACAGATATTTTTTTTTTGCCTGAAGCTAATCATCAGCTCAGCATGGAGAGCGCGAGGTGCAGAAAGCAGCACCTCCAGTCTCACACCTTCTGTACTGCTCTTCCTCCTCTGAAAGGAGTGAAAAAGAAATAGATGAGACCTGGGCACAGCAGAGCCCAGGATAATTTCTCCAAGTCCCTCTGCCCATCTGGCTCCACTCTGTGGATCATTTAGCACAAAGAAAGCAATTTTTTGTCTTTGATACTGAAAGCAGCAAGGAGGGTAATTGAAGCCTAGGAGGTGCGGTAGCTATTGAGCAATCTCAGCCCTCGCAGATCTCTGATGTATGGTAAAACTCGAAGGGGAGTTACAATTACTACCCATTGCCCTGGATGATGATTTATCTTGTAGCCGCATGAAAGCAAAATCTCTCTGATCTGGTTTTCTTTTCCCATCCTGTACCTGATCAGGATGTGTCGTATCTCAGATTAAAGGGACTTTCTTTTCAAATTCTGCAAGGAAAACTTGTGTGTGATGTTTGATTATTCTGCTCTTTATAATAATATCCCTGATCAGAAGGGAGTTGTTGCATTGCTGGTGTCCTGAGAAACTGGATGCTGCACTGGAAACTTATAGCGTCTAATAAAGGACCACGAAGCAAACAGTTTAATGGATCTTTTAAAATCCCCTTTCAAGGGGGGGATGATGATTCCGTAGCTGAGCACTGACCCAGGACACAGGAGATGAGGCTTCAGTTCTTCATCTTGCTGCAGACAAAACAGGAAAATTAGAGGTGCAATAAAGTGCAAATTCAATAGCTTGGGCAGTGGCTTGGTTTCTAGTAAAGCCCTGGGAGCAACCACCCAGGGAGGGTGCTGCATGCATGACAGCTCAATGATCAAACGCATCTACCCAAGAAACGGCAGCGTGAGCGAGCGGGGAGCTGCTGCCAGGATCCTTTTGCTGAAAGGGCTCCCCAGGGTTTCAACAGGAGCTGCTCAGGTCACAGGGGAGGAGGCTGCCAGATGGTTTGGGATGCCACAGTGTGGGAACTACCATATGAGATCAGAGCCCTTCACCATCCCTTCCGGGTCCATATAGCTGAGTGTATGCCCCAATTAATGACCAGCACTTCAAGGTGAGAGCTGGGGAGCCCTGATGGATGAAATGAGCCAAATGGGGAGCTCCTGCCTTAGACTGGGATTGGTTTTACTTTGGCTCAGCTGACTCCTCAAAGAGCTGGCACCTAAATTGCTGCTTGGGAGCAGGCAGCAGTCTCCACTCCATGTCATCTCAGCCAAAATAGCATTAATCCTCTGGAAATAGCCGAGACATTCTAAACTTGACATTTTTCCCTTCTTTTCATAAAACATAATAGCACATCACAGGTGGAGGCTGCATGAGAAACACTCCTGGCAAGCGGCAGTTCCACTGACGGGGAGGATCATGCTTGTGATGTCTCCTTGTCTGATGCTCCCCTCCAACTCCTCCCTGTTAACAGATGCTTTTCAAGGGAAAAAGGGAGGCTGTATATAACCCAAACTCCCACTGCTTCAAAGCAAGCGAGACCCTTTCTTTACTCAGTAGGTTGTTGGAAGTGCAAGTCACAGACTACAGAGGGAGAGGGAGCAGATCTGCTTCTTGCTTCTTCAGCTGGCTCAATGGACATCCCCCACTCTGCTGCAGACATGGTGGATCTGGGATCCACTGCAGTGTTGAGGCAGTGGGCACATGGTGGCCAAAGACACTTGATGGGTTCCCTTCATGAAACAGCTTTTAGTGGTGACATGGTATCCCCCAGGGAGCATCATGGGGGAGGAGAAACTGGAGATATCTTGGCTGAATGCAGGTGAAAACCATCTAGATCTGGGTGGGTAAATTGGTGGACAAATCCACCAGATTCCGTGAATAAATTGAGCCTTAGTTGGCTCAGCTCCACTGTTGCAGCCCGTCAGGTGTCACCTCTTTTGGATCCTTTTGCCAGTAACCAGCACCCAACAGAGACACACCCCTGGGATCAGGTCCCTTCCCCAGTATGTGGGAGCTGGTCAGTCAATTGATTTCCATCTTCCTTCAAGAGCCTTCTCAGATTGAAAAGTACCAGGGAACAAACTGCTCAGGCCAGTATCTGCTGCAGTTATTGGCTGTCCACCGAAGAAGGATGGGAGACCTAGTCACGCTGACATATTCAAGCAATGATCGTAACTAGAAAGTGAAGGTCTCTGCTTGAGATGATCTGTTGGATGTAAGGGGGGTGAAAGGTTGCAGGAGAAAATAAGGGAGTTGGCCCAGTCTGGGGTTTATGTGTTACCATAGCATCATAGAATCATAGTGGTTGGAAAGGACCTCCAGGATCATCAAGTCCAACCTTCATCCCAACATCTCCCCAACCACTAGACCATAGCTTCAAGTGCTACATCCACCTGTTTTTAAAACACCTCCAGGGATGGTGACTCCACCATTTCCCTCCAGCTTCAGCTGTAGGCCTGGAGACCTTTGGTGTTATTGAGGCCATGAGTGCTGGATCCTGGCTGCTCATGCTTGAGGGCACATAAAACACTCTGGTTCTGAACACAGATCAGAATATTCTGCCAAGGAGCTGGGAGCAGCTTGCCTCGTTCAGTGATGCTCTGTTGCTGTCTAAGAGAGGCTTTCATCTGGGGTGGAGACACCACAGCAGGATGTCACCAAACGCTGTGGTGGCTCTGGGCAGCCACAGACACCATTCACATTGTCCTTGCAACACATCTGCCCATGTGTGGTGGCTCTTGGTGAGGCTAGAGCCTGAATCATTATTTTAACAGTTTATTTAAAAGCATTGAGTCCTTGAAAACAATTACTGGCTGCAAGGGCAATAATCTGCTTAATACAGACCAAAAGAGGCATATAACTGTCCATAAAGGACATGATGTCCACCAGTAGCTTGAGATCAAATGCTGCTGTGACCTGCTTTGCTCTGACAGCTAAACATTTCCCTAAGTGCATGAGTATTAATTTTTAAAAAATAAATATGGTTGTGCCTTCTCTGAAGGCAACTGGATTTTTGCCTTGGCTTTGACAGATGTAAGGTGTTCTCTGCCCATAACTCCTTGCAGAAAGTGTGTAATCCACGAGGTGCCATGTGGCTGGTAGGATTGATGCACTGGGCAGAACAGGCTGCTGGCAGTGGCCTGAGCCCGAGACAGGGTTGTGTGCTGCCTGTGGTCTACTTTGGATGAAGGGTAATTTGCACATCAGCTGTTTATCTCCACAGCCCATGAATCTGAGACATTTATCCAGTGGCACTGGGCTCTCCTCCATGATTCCTGAGTGCTGGGCGGTCACTGGTGTCCCCTCAGATTGCCCTGAACATCACAGCTTCAGCTGGGGGAGATGCTGATGGCAACCCAGCCAGAAGAAGGCATGGATTTCCCATGGATCTCTCCTCTCCTTCCTGTTTCCTCCTCCCAAGAGAGGACTCAGAGCAGTGGCAGTGCATAGCCTTTTCCCATACCTTCAGGTGGTTTCCATGTCTGGCCATGAAAAATCAAATGGACACCAGCTGATGGCTGCTTTGGTACCCTCCAGCACACATATCCAGCTGCATCTTGGACCCAATCCCAAAGGCATTGTCTCTTAGAAGAAAACTCAAAGTTCACCCCAAGTAAGACTTCTCGATACCTTCACACCTTACTAAGCATCACAGCTTCATCAGCTGTGATGGAGCTGACCCAGTTCACACTGGCAAAAATTCAGGTGGGTATTATTGTCCCAACTGCCTTATGGCCAGATAGTTCTGCTTTCAGGCCAGCAAGCCCACTACCCTCTGAGTCATCTGTTTACTCTCAGCTGGGCTATTTATGCAGGAGGGTGGTGCCTGGGGTGGGTTAGAGGGGCACAGGTTGGTCCATATTAGGTCTTTTCTGACACAGATGGGTTCATGGGCTGTGAAAGCTTCCTACAGAAAAGAGTCTTAACAGTGCTTGGTTAAGTGAGAGGATGCTTAAAGAAGTGTGTGGCTCCGTCGTTAACACAGCCAGGGCGTGTTCCTCCACAAAGAGGAGTCATAGCTGACCTTGTAGTTTCCAGGCAAAATAAAGGGGGATTTTTACTAAGTCCCTTCTGCAGACCTGTGGTAAGTTCTTCACAAACCAATTTCTTATCTCAAGCCTGGTAAAGAATAAATACAGCTCTGTTTCATCTTGGTTACAGAGCAGGGCTGGAATTAAAGGGTGGAAAAAAAGAAAAAAAAGAGATGTGCTGGCAGCCCTGAGAGGAGAGCTGGCCTTGAGGTGACTCTGCTGCACCCCGGGTGAAGAATGGGCTATGAAGGGAGCTTGCCTTTGTATTTAAAGTATAAATGCTGCCTTGCAGAAGACTTGTCATGAGAGAGACTAGAGATGCTCCATGCCTTGTGTTGTGTGTGTGAACCCTACGGTCCCCTCAATCTGCTGCTCTGGCTGCTGGGGTGAAGGAGGCTGCATTGCCCAGCTTGGGCAACAACCACACATAAATGATGGTCGTGTCTTGAACTATACTGAAGCTCTGTTGATAAACTCAGGAGAGGATCATCTTCTATTTTGTGCTTGCGCTCACTCCTGTTGTGAGTCCAAGCTTTTCCAGCAAACACAGGAGACATGTCTGAGAAGACTCTAATACCAGATGGAGTTCTTGGGACTGCAGGAGCTGATGCTCTCAGAAGCCTGCCAAGTATCAGGAGAGTCACCACCATACTCTGAGCAGCAGTGAAGCTTGTAAGGAGCAATGTTTCATTACTTTATTTAGCTATATCTGTGAAACATCTTTGTGCCAAAGAGGATCCACACAGCTTTCCATAGTTTTCAGGGACTTTCTGGATGGCCTTTAGAGTATATATGGGAGAAATATTGAAGGCAGCAGTTGTTTGGCTATGAAAGGACTTTCTGGCTTAGTAGTAACCAACTTTTTTTAATGAGAAGCTTTCCCTTTTACAGGGCTGAGAATTTTGCATTGGGCACATGCAAACTTGCTGGCAATGAACGAAAAGAACAGTAACGTGAGAGGGACAGTAGCTGTTGGTCTCAGCTCCTTCCATATCTAGTCAAAGCCCATGGCTGTCTCTCCCCAGGTTGCTGGCGCTGCTCTGCAGGGAAATGAATAATTCACCGAACATGCAGTCCGGTTCCCAGTCTGGGAGGTTATTACTGGTAGCTGGCAATATGTTACTGGGGTAGCTGTGGCATGACAGCACTGCTAGATGTTGCAGATGGCACTCCATCAGCAAAGCTGCAGCTCTGCATCAAAAATGAACATCCTTCTCCTAAGCTGTCAAGATCCGTGCATGCCTGTGCTGGCACAATCGTTTAATAAAATAGCTGGCTTGACTAGGTGTATTTAAGGGATGATCCAAAGCCTATTTCTCGCATGCACATGAATAATCTCTGCTAGCACTTCTGAGTGGCCATTGGCTCAAGTGTCTATGACCGGCAGTGAGAAGGTCATCTATAAATCTCTGTAGCTGGGTACAGCACTCCGTTAATGCAGTTTAAATCAGAAGGTCTCATGTGTGAGGCCCAGAGGCTCCTCGGTGATTAGAATACTATTTCTATTAAACATTAAAGGCTGCTCTGCTTAAAGATTTGACCTGAGCTGCACTCTGAAGAGCAGTCCCAGGTGACAAACTCCTGCTTTCACTCGGTGTAAGTAGGTTCTGCATCTTTAGCCATCCTTTTGCCATTACTGTTCATGGCAAATGTGCCAATCCACCCTGCCTGCTCCTCTGAGTAAGTGCTTCTTAGCACAGCAGCAATACAAAGTTGATTCCCTGTTTCCTGAACTTAATAATGTCTTTCAAATAGACCTTCCTTGATTGTGATCAAGCCCCAAGTAAACGTCTCTATTCCCATCACCGCAGTGGCCAGCTCGGGATCAAGGAGGGTCTATGGTGCCTGGAAATGCTTCATTCCACCTTGGTCCAGGTTTTGTATCATCTGCACAGCTTCCAGGGTCTCTTTTTTTTTTCCCAGGAACAGAGGAGCATCTCCAACACTGCCAGCTAACAACTCTCTGTTGGAGTGCCTCAAGTAGAGGTAATGGACCCTCCACTGCTGTGCATTTGGACTAGGGAATTAAGTGGGTACAAAATAAGCCATCAGCTGACCTGAGAGAACTGAGCTTGTAGATTTTTTTTTTCCCTTGCATTGGATCTATTGTGAATCCTTGGATGAAGTGTTGATGGTGATGGCAGAAGGAAAAGGCAGGTGGGGGAAGGAAGATAAGGTTTGATACCACTAAGAGAAGTGAGCTCATACCACCTTGAGCCACATAAATGGAGAGAGAAAAGGTGAAGGTCTGTTCAAGCCCTTAGAGTGTGTCAACGGGACAATTCAGGGGAATAAGGACTACTCTGGGCTGTCCTGGAGGATGCCCTGCATTACCTGAGTTGGAGCAGCAGCCTGTGGATTGCAAACGTGCTTCTTATTTGAGGTCCACACCTTCCCCTATTGCTCTCACCACTGGTCTGTGCTATGGTCCTGGAGCTGGAAGTACTTGCTGGAGGGTGACCCATAGCAGCTCTGCTCACTGTGTGCCCAGGCTCAGGGCACCAGCAGCCCTGGTCTCTGTGGGTGAAACGATAGCTCTGTTTTGTACAGAGAGCTCACTCGACATGTGTGTTTTCTAAATGCACAGGGCATGGAGGCTAGAAACATATGGTATGTTGCTCTAGAAAAGCAACTGGTGCAGACTTTCTCTCTAAATGAGGTTTCATAACACTAATGGTTAGTGGGCTCTGGAGATCTATTTTTTTCCTGGATGATTGCTGAATAGACCTAGAGTGGAAGCTGTGGAGAGGTGGACCTTTGATCAATGTTTCTAAAGAAAATGCACTGCTGGAATCAAAACATCTTGAGCAAACACTTTTGTTCCAGCTCCTCAAATTCTCATCACACAGTTCTCAAAGGTTCTCCTGCCTGCTTGGTGATTAACAGCTCCTCTCTGCAATTACCTTGGGTGGAGACTGTCTGAGTCTAAAATGCTCTTACTGTGGGAATTTTTGCTTTAGTACTTTCCCTGATTTATGAATCAGGGGTATGAAGCCAGGAGATGGGTATGACAAGAAGCCCAAACCTGCTCTTTTGGAGTGCAGCTGCCTCGCAGGGCTGGCTGTGTGGCAGGGGCTCATCCCAGCCCTGCCCTGGACATAACGAGAGGCTGCTGGGTCCTTGTCCTCAAAGCCTCCTCTCACTCTGCCAGCCAGATCGTGGCTCCCTGTAACAGAGACACAGCTTGTGGTGAGGACCTGGGAAGCTGCTAGGGAGATGGCAGTGTTGGCCTCAGCATACTTGCCCATAACAAGAGCTGTTGCTTGTCTACCTTTCATGAGGAACAATGGGGTTGCTCAGTCTGGAGAAAAGGAGGCCCAGGGGAGACCTCCTCACCCTTGACAAATCCCTGAAAAGAGGTTGTAACAAGGTGAGGGTTGGGCTCTTCTCCCAAGTAACAAGCAATAGGACAAGAGGAGACAGCCTCAAGTTGTGCCAGGGGAGGTTAAGGTTGGACATTAGGAAAAATGTCTTCCTTGAAAGGGTTGTCAAGCCCTGGGACAGGCTGCCCAGGGAAGTGGTGGAGTCACCATCCCTGGAGGGATTTAAAAGATGTGTAGCTGTGGTGTTTAGTGGTGGAGTTGACAGTGTTACATTAATGGTTGGACTCGGTGATCTTCAAGTTGACTTTTCCAACCTAAATGATTGTACGATTCTGTAATGAGCTATTTCAGACAGCTATATGTTGCAGTTCTTGCATGCCCTCACTGCATCCACCAGCACTGACTTCACTCCAGCTCGGAGGTAGCATTCAGTTTTGTTGAGGAGGCAGCTTTTCAAACAGGGCTTGTACCAAGTGTTTCACTGGCTGATATCTTAAACCAGTGTTTGTCTGCTTTTACATTCATGCTCTCGCTTTCTGTAGTTTTGCAGGTCCTGGGTGGTAACAAGTCTCCCCTCCCTTGTATGAATTCCTGGGAGCTGCACTTTCTCCAGGTTTCTCTGGGGCAAGAGACCCAGCACGCTCCAGAGCTACACACCCCTGGGGGCTTTGAAAGGACAAGACTATCTTATGAATGGTCACCAGTGTCTCAGTATCTTTTAGAAGCATAACTTCATATTTCCACTTAAAGATACTTCAAATTATCTGGGATAATGGGATCTTGAACAGAAAGAAGAACAGAGTATTATATTTTCCAGGGTAATTTATGGGAAAATTAAGTTTAGCCACTGAATCAGTTGGGCAGGCAGGAGTACCAGACTGCTCAGGTACCAGCACTCTCCTCAGAGTCAAGCTTCATCCAAGGTGAGAGAAGCAAATTGGACCATGGACGTGAGAGCAATTAAATTAGTTAAACTGTATTTTGAGGTTGCCTTGAAGTCGTTATGATGGTTGGAGGCGTGCTGGGAGTAGAGTCCTCCTCGTGGGACCAAGACAGGGCATGTGTTTCTGTCCCTGTGACGGAGAAGGGAGGCTGCAAAGAATGACAAGTTGTTGAGTGAATGTGTTGTAATTTCAAATTGCCGCCATTGAGCTTAAACTTCATTATCATAGCAAGACAGAGCAGGCAGCAATTTTTTACACAGGATTGTTCTCTGTAAGCTGCAATAATATTCCTGATGCTTTCTTTTTCTTTAGAATGATTGGAGAGGTAGTATTCTGTTGTGCTGGGCTTTTACCATAATAAATTCACCAAGTTTGTAGCAATACTCATGATTACTTCAGGTTAGATAAAAGGAGAGATGGCTGCAGTGCTACCAACACATTTTCATTAAGCAGACTTAGATCTCAATTCATAATGGAAAGTAATGCCATTATCCCTATTTTATAGATGGAGAAAGTGAGCCACATCTTGGTGAATATCTTGTCAAAGATCATGTGGCAGAGGTGGGAACAGTCCAGTGGTCTAGCTACAACACTGCAGCAGTTAATGTCTATAGAGATCAACAATATCAAAACGATAGACTGGTGTGAAGTAGTATTTCTCTACAGAAATCCAAGGATCCCTAGCGGTTAAAAATCAGTCAAAGATCAGTTTTATTCATATCGTAACTGGAACAGACATAAAATTACAAACAGGTTTTTAGAAACATTGTCTGGGGGTGGTTACACGCTGTGATGATTGATGGACTGAATTTTTAATACTCCCTTTGGGTTTACTATAAGCTGCTCACACTTATTATAGATCTACTATATTTAATTTTGTTACCCAGTTAATTGTATTTTCCCTAAGAGCTCCAGCAGCCTGCTGTGTATTACTGTGTCTCTGCCAATGGACTGCTTCACTTATCGGCTAATAACTGACTGTAAGAATTTTCTTTATAAATGCCGTCTCCTTAAATGTTTCTGATAACATGGTCTGCATAAGTATTCTTCCAGCTTCTCTTTCAGTTTGCCTTACTCAGCGCACAGCAATATTTTGAATTACTTAAAGGTTTAGTGCCCCTTTGTCATATTTACTATCTGAACTGTGAATATAAAAATTACTAGTTTGTGAAAGCCATTGTAATTGCTCCCAAATCTCCCTCAGTGCAAGCAAATCTTGAAACAAAGGCTTAGAAGGATTGGCTTTGCCAAGCTGTGCTGTGTAGCTAGGGGGCAAGGGTGAGACTTCCTTTTTATTTTTAGTTCTAGACCTCTATGAGACTTTCAGTAAAGTATTTTTGGACATTTCAGAATGTCTGAGCATATTATTCATTACTTCAATGCAGTATTTATACCAAGCGCTCCTAATACACAAACAAGCAGTATGTATGCTCTGACTAGTTTGTGTGAAGGTGTAACCACAACGTTCCCTGGCATAGCCAAGAGTGCACATTTGGTGGGTATGAAGAGAGTGTTGGGATCCCTGTTGAGGTGTCCAGCCCGTTGCCTTAAGTACCTCGCTCAACCATGACTAATATTTTCAGTGTAAGTTCGTTTTCTTGTGCTAATGGAAATTTTGATTCTTATTGTAGAGAGACAAACTCCCTCCATGTGCTTTGCTACAGTATAGCTCTTTCCTTTCCTATTCCTCATGTTTTCTATTATTCCCCAAATAGTGCTGGGATGTTTTCTTTTAGTTATATGCTGAGTTTTTTACATCTGCATAGACAGTTGCTGTGGTGGTTTTCATTTGGCAGAGTCACTGTTGGAGAATATATTCCCTCTGAATGGAATTACTCTTCCCTCCTCTTAAAAGAAGTATCATAGAATCATAGAGTACCAGCTTGGAAGGGACCTCAAGGATCATCTGGTCCAACCTTTCTTGGCAAAAGCACAGTCTAGACAAGATGACCCAGAGCCCTGTCCAGGCAAATCTTGAAAGTGTCCGATGTTGGGGAATCAACCACTTTCCTGGGGAGATTAGTGCAGTGTCTGATTGTTCTCACTATCAAAAATTCTCCTCTTGTGTCCAACTGGCATCTCTCCAGGCGCAACTTGTAGCAGGGAGTTGTCATTTTTATGTCTATTCACAAACAATTTCTAGATAGAATCTTCTGCTTCACATCAGAAACACCCCAAAGGTAGAGTCCTGTGCACATTTGCTATTGTGCCTCAAGAGAAGAGACAGGCTGAGCATTGTATCATTGCCCTGGTGGTCAGGATGCTCTGCTTTGGAGATGGGAGGTAGAAGTGTAAGTCCCCACACCACATCAGGGAGATGTTTTCCATGTCCTGGCCCAATTAATTAGCCTGTTGCCTACTTTCGGTATGGAGCTTATTCTCTATTGGGAGCAACAGATCAATCCCAGGCAGGGAAAGGCCATGTCCCAATATCATACATGGATTTATCTTTATTGTTTAATTCCTTTAATTCAACCCTTCCTTTCTTTTTTTTCTTTTCTGACCAGTGGAGGTCCTTTGATTTATTCATACTTGAAGTATACCGCAAAGGCGTTAAGTGATGCTTGCTCAGATCGTGGATGCAGCCATATGATGCTGAGCTAATTAGGGCTGGCAAAGTGCTGAACTAAGGTGTCTGTCCTGCTTCCAAGTCCCAAGCTTGCTCAGTCTCTGCACAGCCCCACACTGTACTTCTGCTTTCTGAGCATCCCATCTCCCAGCATTAGCTCTCCCTAGGTGCTGTGTAGTGACCCTTGGAGCTCTGCACCATAATGAGGATTTCATGTGGTGGCAGCGTGGCTAGGAGTGATGTACTGAGGAGTCTTTGAGAATCCTGCCCCAACACTCAGTCCAGCGAGCTGCTGGAGCAGAGGTAAGACTCACTGGCTGGTTGTAGTAAAGAAAACCGTCTGGTTGTCTCACAGCCTTTTGGCTGCCATTTTCTGGCATTATCCTGTGATCATCCCTCTTCTCATCCCACTGTCTTTCATATAAGAAGCACAGCTTCACATCTGTGACTTGCTGCCTGCGTGTCACAAGATGCATACAAAACAGAGAGCAGCTCCTGCTTGCACTATGACAAGGAAGCTTTGATCACTCAGACAAAAAGAGGATTAAAGTGGAGCTCAAAGGCCCCTCCTCCTCCCCTTACACAGAGGTACCATCTTCACCAGGGCTGTGGCTGTCTGCTAGTGCCTTTGGCTGCTGGTTCTGATCACCTTCTGCCGCCATCCATCTACTGCTCACGGGACACATCCTGTGGCCAGCAGACTGGAACTGACAGTCTCTGGCTGCTGCTGTTAATGCTGCTTCATGGATCGGCTGCTAGAAGCCACGGTGGTGGCTGCACGAGCAAATTTCTTCTTGGGCAATGCAAAGTGTCAGCTATACAAGGATCCTCACTGGAGCTGGCCTGGAGATCCAGTGGTCTCCTTCCTTCACATTCCCTGTTCATGTAGCATCACCCTCTGATGTCTAGGCTGCTGGAGTAGGTAACTTATTCCTTGTAGATTTGAAATGAAAACCTATAATGAATATAAATTATTTTCTGCCCATGCCCCTGGCAACCTCTGTCTTCTAACAGCCCAAAATAAACACTTCTGAATGTGGTGGGGTGGAGGCTTGGCCTTGCTTTGTTGTTGGATTGAGGTATGAATGGAGGGTTCACAAATGATGGGATACCTCTTGAGGAGGCTCTGGATAAAAAATACCAGAAAGGTTTACAGAGGAAATGTGGATTTTAATTTTTTTTTTTTTTTTTTACGCTGATATCTAGCAGTGATGCTTTGTACTTGTATCACCTCTAACACATCGGGGACTGGGCTGGAGGGAGTATCTGCGTACAGGGAAAGCTGCTTAACCTTCTGTGTGGCATGCTTCAGACCATTTAAAAAGATCCTACAGGCTACTTAGGAGAATAGACTTTTAGGCAGTTTATAAACTGAGGGTTTATGTAAAGATTTTTCTTTTCCCATGGTGAGAGTAACTGTCTATTTGGACAAGTTACCTTGGTATTCACCATCAGGAGAAATCTCAGGGAGATGGGGTATCATCCTAAGAACAGGCCTGAGCAATGGCAGCCTGTGCGGAGGAAGGTGGAAATGGCTGGGGGAAGTTTTCTGGCCTCTGCCATGCACTATAAACGTATAAGTTTTACAGCTGAGGAAGCCTGAGGCAAGAGGAGTTGAAATTTGGCCTAAAGTCACACTGGCAGACAGATGTTTCCCATGAGTCACAAGTCATGGAAATCACTGTGTTGCTTTCAGAGATTTTTGTTTTGGAGTTTTTTGTTTAATCTTCCTTCAAATGCCTATTAGGATATGATTTTAAAAGGCAGGCATCTATTGAGGGTCTCATCAAGGCTCCTTCTTTTCAGGGTGGTTAAAATGCAGAGCAAGTGCAAATGGTAGATGAAGGATCTTTAGATACTAATGAAGTGGTAAATATTGTCGCACAACATTCACAAGGAGAAGCTCTAAGATAGCTGCTACCATCCAGAAAAGAGATCTTCAAGCTGTGGCAACATCTTTGAAAACACTTCCAGACTCAGCAGTGGCCAAAGAGGAAAACAGCATGGGAGGGATTATTGGGTAGGAATAAATAACAAATCAGAAACTATCACGTGGCTTTTTCTGCAGATCCACAGTGTGTCTGCAGTCACATTGCATGCAGTGCTGCTCCCCCATCTCAAAAAGAACAGGCAGGACTAGAGAAAGACACAGTGAAGGACATCAGAGATGGCTGAAGATAGGGAACGACTTCTGTATGAGGAAAAGTGAAATAAAAAGACCCTTCAGCCTGGAACAGAGATTAACAGGGAGAGAATGTGATGGAGTTTTGAATAAGCAGCAGTGGCATGGAGAAGATTTAAGGAAGCAGTTAAACGCTGTTTCTCATAATGGAGAGACCAAGGAGCACTGACAAGTGGTCAAGTGGGAGTTTTAAAGTAATAAAATAAATATGGTTTCACAATACGCATTTTAATGTGAGGAACTTGTTGTAAGGCATTGTTTATATAAAAGCCTACAGACATTGAAAAAATCAGGGAAGAAAAATCCTTTTAGATGCAGCTTAAGATTCATACGGAAAAAAAGTCATGCCACCTGTCCGAGGCATTTAGACTAGGATGGGATGAAGCACGCTCTGGAACTGGTTATCTTTTTCCACTGATTACAGCAGGAACGTAAAGGTTCAGTTGAGGCTAGATGTGTACATTTTGGACAGCTAAAAGAAGGTGTGATAATTCTTCTCACCCTTTCTGACAAGTTCTCCTTAGAACTGACTTGCACAAGGCTTGTAGGAAGATAAATTCTTTCAGGTACAAGGCGATAAGCCCAACTTGTGATCAAGTCAGCAAAAAGCCAACTTCTGTGGCTCAATGCTGGAAAAGCACAGGAAGGGCAGCTGGTGTCCTGAAAAGATAAGAAGATCCAGAAGGGAGCAGAGCAAGACGAAGTCGCTCAGAGTGGAGAAGGGGCAGGAGAAGAGATGGTCCAGAACTTTGGTACACAACTGGCATCAGTCATTGCTTATAAGGAACCATAAGTGCTGAAAGCCATGAGTGTTCCCTCAGCTGAAATAATAATTCTGCATATTACAGATTCAATTGGTTTGTTTTGATTTTTGTTTTGTAATCTCTTAAATTGCATTTTGAGGTTGCTTTCCAAAGTGGTTGTTTTTATTTGTGTTTTTTTTTTTTAACACAGTCATGATGTGTCTTTGTAGTGTACCATTTTGCCTCTGGTTTTCCTCCTGTTCCTCACTGAGTAATGCTGTCATGGAGTGAATGCTCTGTTGGGTGTACATGATGGTCATGCATGGACTGCAATGCTGTTAAAGAGATTGACTCAAAGAGTCATAGAATCAGTTTGGTTGGAAGAGACCTTTAAGACCATCAAGTCCAACCATTAAACCAGCACTGCCAGGTCAACCCAGGCTGTGGTGGTGAGGATGCTGAATCCTAAGAGACTTAATCTAAGAAAGCAAAACCTTTGTTAGTGTTTCCTTGCCAAGTGTGCCATGGCAAAACAACCAGAGCAGGAGGAGGAGTGATGGGCATGTTTCTTATCCCGCTTTTTTCCCATGTGGTTAGTGATTGTCTATGATTTACCTACTGTGCCTGATCTGTGGATGTCTTGAGCTCTCCAAGCCACAACTGAAGCCACTGGTAGGTGTGCTTTGAACACATAAACACAGTTGAATATCTGGAAAATTGGTGCTTTTGTCTCTGTACCTCCTTCCCTGCGTGTAAAATGAGGGCAGCAAGGCCTTTTGACGTTAGCAGTGTGTTGTGAAAAGGAAGTGAAAAAAGTGAATTTTGCAAAACTCCCAGTTTCTCCTGTGATGAGCGTCCCAGAAAAGTCCCACAGGGAATTATTCATGTTCTATTCAGTGCAGAGGTTTGGTGCTGTGCAGAAAATAAGGGCTCAGCTCTCACAGAGCATGATGAGTGTGGAAAAATGGTGACTTGGTGTCTTGTCCCCTCTGTGTCAGCACCTCCAGGAGGTAAGAGACTTGCAGGAAAAATGAAACAGTCATTTGTGTATTAGATGATGTTTAAGGGTCCCTTCCAACCCAAAGTATTCTATGGTTTTTATGGAATATGGGCTTGAACTCAGGGGGATAAGGAAAAGCTACCTTTGAGGATGTGCTACTTACTGATTCCTAGAGATGTGAGAGGGCATGTGTGTGGTGGGAAAAACGAGGATGGCTCTGTGTCCATGTCAAAGAGTAAGGAGAGGATGAGGAGGAAGTGCCATCCTTTGAACTAGGCATAAATAATATAACTTGCAGAAGTGGGGCAGCTGTGCAGGGGAGGGGGGCTTGCCAGAGCCATTGCCTAACAGCCAGTTTGGGTACGGGCCATGATTTCCACAGGTGGTTAAAATCCATCCAGCACAGTCCCAATGGAACAGACAACCTTTAGTCTGGAGTCTCTGAACTTTTTAGTGCTTGACTTTGTAACCTCAATGCTAATGGTCTCTGTTTTCAGGGCAATAAATTGAGAGGTAGCAACAGAAGTTTCAGATACATATGACATCTCCTTGAAATGGAAACATTTGATTTATACCACAATCAAATAGCTAGCAGGGAAGTAATTTATTACAAACAAAGGAAAATGACTGGAAGGCCTTATTCTTCACACCGAATGATAGGAAATGGTTATTACTGCTCTAAAATGTAATAGTATATAATAGTCACAGCCCTGGGATTAGCACATTTATTTCTCTTAGAGATTATGGTATGGAATGTCAGCTCCATGTTAGATTGGAAACAGAAACCCAGCATCGCCCTGGTTGTGACAGGAGAAGGCTTCCTACCCTTCAATGTGACTTCAGCCAAAGACCACTGGGCTATCACATATTACCACAAAAAAAAGCTCTTCTACAGAGCCACTGCTCTGTGATGCTCTTTCAAGTAGATCTCAGTGCCACCCCAGCTACCAGTTTTGTCATTGAAAACTGATGCTGCCAGTGGTGTTTGACATGAATTGTGCATTTCTCCTTCTTGAGTAAAGAAAAATACTAGGTACTTGTAAATTAAAGATTCAAACAGTGCAAGAGGGAGCAGCAGAAAATTAATTGCCACCAGGCACTGGAAACATTGTTTGTGGCAAGTTGCGGTACTTTGGAAAGCACAAAAAAGTACTAGAATTTTAAAAGAATATATTTACCTAAAGACATTAACAGCTGGCTCTGTTCCTGATGAAAGATTTAATAATTTATGTGATGAATAGCAAGCAGTTTTGATGTTATCTGGGTCAGTATTTCATTATGACAGCTTGTTCTGGCTGCAGAATATGTTGGTCTGTGCTGATATTTGACGGGCCGTGTAAGATACAGAAGCCAAACTCTGATCATGTAAACACCAAAGACCATATCTAAATGACAGCTGCACAATAGGTGGGATCGGTCAAGGAAGAACCATATCACCATTTTCCTTCTGGCCCTATAGATCCCATGTGATTATATCTTGCATAACAAAACTGAAGCAACTAGAATTGGAATGGGGTCTTTTGGTAAAAACGGAGCAAGGAAATGTGTTTTTTAACAGCACGGCACCTAAGACTCATTCCCTGGTGCTCTGGACTAGACGGACTCTGTTGTGGGAGTCTTTTTAGGTACAGAGTGGCTACAAGTAGAGCTGATTGTCCAGCCCATGAGGAACAGTTGGCTGCAATGACCTCTTGAGATGCTGTTTCAGGTGTAGCTTTCCATGGTTTTATGATCCCTGGGGCTCTTGAGGATAGGAGTAATCCTCTGGCACACTAGTATCTGGAGATGCGCGCCTGGTCCAGGTCTTTGGAAGAGACATCCCTACCTGTGCTTGGTGGTAACAAGCAACGTACCTCATTTTCTACCTGATTTTAAACAATTGTGTGGCATTTGACAAACATAGAATAAGAGGCTTTATTATAAATAAGAATATCAGACTGAAAGGATTGCCCAGTGCTTGTTAGCAGTTTGGAAAGCTCTTTAAGTACAATGTCAAGGAGAAGGGAAGAATGAGATGTGTCCCTCTGGGATCCTACCTCTAATGGCTGGAGCAGTGAAAGGATACAGGCAGCAGATTAGGTGAACTTAAAGGAAGTGATGTGGTGATACATGTGAATTTTGAAATGCTTACGAAAATAGGAAAAAAATATGGGCAGAAAAGTTTGGGTACCAGCAGGTCTCTCCACAGACACAGAAATAAATCTCCAAATAGCAGAGCTCAAGCAGAAAGTTCAGAGGCAGCCATAAACCATGTAGTGCCATCTGGGAACAATCTGGATTTAATTAGAAAACTGCTTGCAAATAAGACCTGCTGTCCCTCCCAAGCTTTCTCCTTGGACACAGTGACAGATCTCCAAATAGGAGAGCCAGGTTAGGTGTTGGAAAGCCGAGCACCTGAACAGCTTCGCCTTGGTACAAAGTAATGGCTGAAAAATTGTACCAGCAGAGGGAGCGGGACACCAGATTTCTTTTTCCTACATGTACGTCTAATCCAAGGAGTTTCCAGAGGGAAACCAGATGTTTAAAACCAGACTTCACTCACTGATCCTTTAGAGAAAGTGTTAGTCTATAGCCATGGGAGAAAACTTACCATCAAGTAGCTGCAAAGGCAGAAAAAAAAGTCTCCAAATATGTATTGCAGCAAACGTTATGGAAAAAGCTCACAAAGTTTTTAGGGTACTGGCCAGACACTTCAAGGTTTGGTTTTTTTTTTAATGTCCTGTCATGAGAGATCCCAGATTCGAGGCTTATGACAGAAACAAGACGGAGTACTCTGGGTAATGGGGCCACAACCTGCGATGAGAGCCGGGTAAGGAGGCTGGGTCAAGTTCATCCTGCTCTTTGGGGGAAGGTGGCTGGGCTCCTTTGGCAGGCTCTCTGGGTGGGCTGCGGTGCTGCTGCAGGGACTACACATGCAGCGTCAGCAGCAGGGCACAAGTCCTACGAGTCCACTCGTGGGGCAGAAGAGAGTTTACAAACCTGGCAGGTATGAGGCCAAAGAGGAGGGTGTGTGGAGCTCCAGCCAGATCTGTCACACGATAAAGGCGCAAAAACATGACAAACCTGACTGGAGGAAATCCAGAGAGTCTGAATCCATAAGGCCTTTCTGCAGAGGGGTCAGGGATGTCAGTGTTGGTGGTAAGACAAAGTCAGCATGCTGAGGCTGGGCAGTGAAGACCAACTGCAATCTGCTTGATTTAGCCCAGCACGGTAAATGGAAAGAAAAGGATAAAAAACAACTTCACCTTCACAGATCGTTCACACCATGAAAATCTCATTCCCAAAAGTAAAAAAGGCTCAGCTTCTGCTCCTCCAAAGGTTGATGTACCCAGCCTCCTGAGGCTTGCAGGGC
Organism: Coracias cyanogaster; assembly: GCA_033124195.1. Lineage (NCBI taxonomy): Eukaryota > Metazoa > Chordata > Aves > Coraciiformes > Coraciidae > Coracias > Coracias cyanogaster. The sequence continues at coordinate 7,848 of JAVSBS010026291.1, read as the reverse complement.
AAGCAGAGCACAGCTAAAGGTACTGTCCCAAGCCTGGGAGGTACCTTCCTTTCCCCCCCGATTTATGTCTGTGGCTGGCCAGCATGTTTGCAAGGGAGACACACACACACTGAGCTTATCTTAGTGCTTGCTGTTGGCCTATACCCTCCTAGGTACAGTTCAGATCATTCAGACCATGCAGTCAGCAAACGCGTCAGCCTTGGGGCAACTCAACAGCCTGTACTTCTGCCTCTTGGAAGTATACACAGCTCAGGATGAAACATCCCTGTCCTTAGAAGCATCAGGATGACCTTTTTTCCCAAGTCAAGCCACACAGTTATTTAGTAGTGACACTGAGGGCTTGATTCGCACTAAACTTCAAAGCCATTTGGGATGTGCTGTGAAACACTTTATGGCCTCCAGCTACCAGCAGAGGAACGTACCATCTCCTCAGATCCTCTGTTATACCTCCAGTGCTCAGCAGTTTTCTCAGATGCTCCATGACACCAGATGTTGTTGATGTTCAGGTCAAGGAATTGAGCCCTGACTCACCTTAAGAAGTGGAAAGGACTCGCATTAAGAAGCCTTCTGGCGTTGAAGTGCAACCTGTGTGACAGGAGACTGGGCACAAAGGGTCCTTGGTAAGTAGCTGCAAGCTCTACTCTTGAGACCTGAGACTGGGGAGTCCTAGGAGCACACACAGCCATATCAGCCAGCTGCTCAGTCCTGAGCAGAAGATGATCAGTAACGCTACTCTTCTCTTTAGGCACCAGATAACAGATTCAGTCTAGGACATCAGAAGGAGCTGAACCTCCATCCTTCTATAGCATATTGATCTGAAGGACCTGTGAAGGCCAGAGGACAGGACTAATTTTATTGCTGGGGCTAAGTCATGTTGTTTGTTTTAATATTCATGCTTTTGGGAGTGAGTCCAGAGAGATCACCTTCTCCAACAGCACAAGATAGGTCAAAATGAAGAGGGTAAAGGAGGAGATCTTTAATTCTGGCTTAACCGGCCTGAGCATGGAGCGGCCTAAAGGAATTGATTTGACGTAGGCAGGGAGAAGTTTGAGAAGGAAAATCTGGGGACAGACTGGACAGCTGCTGCTCAGGTAACACCTTACGTATCACTAGGATTTTTAACAGCTTATAGAACGGATCTGAAGACACCAAAATCATTACAGTGATATCAGGTGATGAGGCCTCCTTGCATCAGCATCTTTTCTGTGTACACAGAGAGCAAATCTCTGCCACCAGGAGGTAGTAGAGATTTTTGAGTTCTTCATGCAACTTTTCATATTATCTACTAGAACACCATCTGGGATACTTCATAGGTGCAAACATACTGAAAGAGCCAGGACTTTATTATTCACAGGAAGGCTGCTTTACAAAACTGGCCAGTGTTGCAGATGTCTTGTGTGTGTCACACAGTGTTGCTCATTGTGGGTCCTACTCATGTCAAAAACACTTGAAAAATCAGTGCAGACCATCACAGAGGAGATTTCTGACACTGCTTCATGAGCTCAGAGTTGTTCTGACCATCAGCCATCTCGACACTTCCATGTCAGTGCATCAGCTCGTTCACTTTTGGATGACACCAGCCTCCAAAGCCAGGGACAGAGAGAAGTACACAAGGTCTCACCAGATGCTCAAGAAATCAGTGTGGGTCTCATCACAGCTGAGTCCTGAGTCGCAGTGTAGAGCTCCAGTTCCTCCGGAATGCGGAAGACCATCCAGAGATCAAATCCTGGTGTGAATGGGAAGGGCAGGCTTTAGCAGGAATCAGCATAGATTTATTCCCCGAATTACTTTTTTTTCTCTACAAATAATGATTTCCTTAACCTATCCTTGCAGTCAGACTGGAATCTGAAAAAGCAGCCAGACTTTGTCCACTAAATACTCACTGCTCCCAAGGAAGATCTTCTGCTGATATATATGGTCATAGCGCTACTGAAAACAGTTTAAGAACCTAGTTGTGGCCATTCATCATTCTCAGGCTTTGCTGAGGAGGTGGGAGTTGAAAAAGCAGAGCAATGGGTATAAACTAGTCCATCAGCTGAACTCCAGCCATCAAAGGAAGGCAAAAGGTACGGCCAGTACTTCCCCAAAACAGGTCTCAGCCCATCTTAAGTGATGTAGAACACGGTAGCCATGTGCTATTTGAATTTGCAGGGAGCTCTGTAACTGCTATTCTTGTTTTGTCTTTGAGACTGAGGAGAGGTGCCTTGCGTGACACTTAGGGAGCAAATACCTGCAACAACCAGTTGCAATTTGAACAGAGTCTCTGCTCTGTCTGCTTCCCCTCGCTTTGAAACAGGCATCAATAACTTGGCAGTGCTGCTGCTAAATAAATGTTTCCAGGAAATGTTTGAGAGCATGGGCTCAGAGGAATAACTACCTCCCTTTTGTTATTTGGAAACAAAAAATGACGAGTACCCTGAAAGCTCCGTTCTTGCTACCTTTAGTTAGAATAAACGTACTGAGCTTGGGGCTTGCATTTTTACACATCTTGGGGGGTAGATACGAACTACTCCTAGTGCCCCATGTTGATCAGAGCACGGACATAGTCACACAAACTGCTTTGTAGTATGGGGAGTGTTTAAAGCCGTGCTGCTGTTTGAACTACAGGTGTACAGTAAGAAAATAGTGCATAAACCATTTCTTCCGAACTGGTGTGTTCAGCCCTGGCCATAGCCCTGGACCTAGCCCTTCTACCTCCTGTCCTGCTGCAGGCTGAGAGCACAGGTGAGCTCTAAGGGCTAGGATTAAGCTGTTCCCCTTCCAGGAGTGAAAACCCCAGCCTGCTTTGGGATCAAGAGGGTGTTTTTTTCTTTCAGATTGTCACCATACTGGTGTCTGCAGGGACACATCTTGCTTGACAGCCTTCTTTTTCAAAATTTCTGCTTCTTTCTGTTTTTTCCTTTCCCGCTTATTTCCATTTCTCTTCCTTGTTCTTCAGCATTCCTTTTGTTACATTCCTGGCAGCTATCTCCTCCACCCTTAATACCATCTTTGTGTCTCTTATTTCAGAAAGAATTGATTGTTTCTTGTTCTGTCTCCCTTCAATGGAATCAACTGGCATTAAAAAAGCTGCCTAGCTCATTGCCAAATCAAAACCTTTTAATATCTGGTGATGCTCTGAAATATTTTGGAACCGGACTTCAAATCATGTTCCAAGCTGGAATCTCCCCAGTTTTCAAACAGAAGGGAAAAGCTCTTAAAACTAAGCTGCCAGTTTCAGGCATCTTTACGCTAAATGGTTTCATATTGTCACCGAGTCCTTTTTGACCTTGATGTCAACGGAGAGACAAGTCCATCCTTCATCCCTGGTGTGTGTGAGGCAGAGTGTGCAGGAACTGGCTATGCTCCAGTGACTTTCATGGGTCTTAAGAGGACAATTAGAGGAACTTTAAATGCTGCAGACTTTCTTTTCCCTATCTATGGGTCCAGCTTCTTCATCTTTATGCCAGTTTTACACCAGCATGCCTTGTCTGAGGGAAGAACTGGGCCTATAACATGCAAAATAATTTCCTCCAGATAATATGAGAGAAGCTCTATTTGCCGTGACTTTTTAAAGGTCCTTAAGTGCAGTCCAAGTCAAAGTGATGCATTCTTGTTAAAAAAAAAAAAAAAGTATATTGGTAAATGTCGCGGTCCGGGCACAAACGTCCGTGCCGCCTCCCAAGGAGGAGAGGGGATCAAAAAACAGTTAATTTGGAACAATCAACTTGTAATTAATTTTTCACTTAAAAGAATTGCTTGGTATTAACTATTCCTTGCTATGGCAGGTTTTTTTTCTTTTCTCACATGTTCACAGGTTCATAGGTAAGCTGCATTCAGAAAGTAACAGGCACTGGCAGACAAAAAGTTCCCTGTGGTTTTCTATAGCTCAGTCCTGGTAACAGCTTTGGTCAGAACCTCCTCAAAGAGATGAGGTGGCAGAATTGGCAGTAACCTCTGCTCATGGACAGAAATCACCCCATTCTCTACCTCAGGTGGACTGGGAAGGTATGTGGAGGAGGATGAAGGAGTGAAGGAGGAGGACAGGGAACTGGCATGGGAAATGAGAAATGGGTTGCATTCCTCCAAGCCTGCGGTTGATCTGCTTTAGGATCTCAGGCAATCACTGCAGCTCTAAGCATTTTTGCTGCCACTCATGCTCCATATCTTTCCCTAAAGCCTTTGAGTAATTTGTCCAATGTGGGGACCTACTGAGCTATCACTGTTGAGTCTTCAGGGTATCTTCAACATAAATAAGGAACTGAAAAGGAAGAGATGATGCCTCTTGTTTCACGGTGAAAGAACCGGAGCTGATGTGGTCAGAAAACAGGCAGGTAAGGAAAGTTCTGCTTCCTCAGGTTCTGCTCATGTGAGGATACTCGCTGTTTCATGACAGCACCATCCAGTGGAGTTTGAAAGGCAGCTGTGAAACACACCCAGACTCTTGTTCCTTTCTATTTGAGGCTGTCTGGGAAAGCTGTGAGCAGCAAAAAAGACACTGGCACTGTCGGTCTGCAGAATCAGCAGGATGATCAGGAGACACGTACATTGTTCTCTCACTCAAGAGGTTATTTTTGCAAACATATGGCCTGGAATTAAAAATGTTTTTTTAAAAAAAAAACGGTGGCCAAATTCTGTGGCCATTAACGGTGTAGGTCTCCTTTCTCTGGGAAAGAAACCCATTTATAGAGTCGGGGGGAAAATTCAGCGTGTACAACAAGCTCCAGGTTAAATTGATGCTTTTAAAGCTCTTTTCTGGATCAACCCTTAGATTTTAGTCACTGAGTGGTAAATACACAAATCTCTCCTCAAAATCACTTTCACATATTTATGCAGCTAGCGACTTTGATGGGCCTGTTAACTTGAAAAGATGACACAAGTCAGTCCTCATGTGCCCCTAATCGTGTGTCTTTTTTTGGGTAATAAATGGTAGCTCGTACATCTTACTCAGCGAGGCTTCCTCTGCACTCCTTTAAGCATAACTTGCAAAAACCCTAATTGCAGGAAAAGCAATCTGCTTGATTTTTCTTAAAAGAAAAATTGTCAGCACAGTCAGAATTCAGAAACAACGCAAAGCTCTCACAGAGACAGAGGGTACCACTGCGCACCTATTGCACAGAGCAACGTTGGAAAGGAACCACAGTCAGGAGCAATTTCAAGAATGGCTTTCCTTATATTATCATCTAGTGATATTTAAACATGCGCAGCATGTCCTTGCAAGCCGAGGGATAAAAGGAGGAGAAGAGATGAAAAATTAAGCCAGAACTAAGGTGTTTGGGAAGAATTTGAAGCTTAGAGTTGTTTCTGGGCACATAACTTTAACCTTCAAATGAACCAGTCATTTCTTCACTTCTCTTCAAAGTAACACTTTTAAGTCCCAAAATTTGACTTTGAAGCTGAGATCAATGCTGGTAATGTTCTCATAACACCAACTCCCACTGGAGGTGAAATTGGGAAGGGGGGGGGGGACGACTTGTGGTTTATTCAGAGACTCCACATAACACACCAGGCAAGTGATTTTTGCATCAGCTGTGCTTCCCTAACTAGGACAGAGAATTTTAATCTTGAAGAAGGGGTTAGAGCCTTACCAGCTCCCACTGACCCAGCACCTCTCAAAGCCAACTAATACATGGTCTGGCTCCCAGCCACTTCTGTCCCATGGTCTGTGAAATCGTGGAGGGGTGCGGGCTGCTCATAACACCCCACAGATCAGGAGTAAAAAGAAAATGTCCATTGTTGGTGTAAATTCGCCATTCAGGAGTCTGTGCTTTTGTTGGACAACTCCAAAAAAAAAAAAAAAATCTATACACTGAAAAGCATTAAAAGTGTCGCTGATCTCATTTTATATCTAGCCCTAAAGGGGGTGAAGCTGTGAAATGAGCCTCACCTTGAATTCCTGAGTTATAGGTAGTTGATTTATTACTGATTTGTCACTGCCTTTAGTATTATCTAGTAGCACGGCATGAGATAAGAAACCAAGATGAAAAGAGTATTTAATATATTTATTATATCTGCATTCATACACCAGAAAACGTTGATCTGCAAAGCACCGTACAAACACTAACCAGCTAATGACTCCTCATGCAAAGCCACAGCAACGGCTATTTTTAAGACATCTATTGTTTGTTTGTACTCATAGAAGGCGGTTTCGTGGCATCAGCTTATTTAGCCGAGCACAGAAGAGAGAAGGATGAATGTGAACAGAGGGGGAAGCAAGGGATATGAAATGTCTTGACTGAGTTCCCTGTGCAGCAGGTAATGGAGATGGCTGGATGAAAAAGGCGTTGGTGAAGCTAAGGTATGACAGAGCCACCAAACAATGACAGGGCTGGAAAAACGGGAGTTGATTACTAGATAGAAATACATATCGGAAGAGAAAAGCCTGGTTACTCATGGTCTTTTTAAGCTAGCACAGAGGAGTAACAAGGACCAGTAGTAGGAAAGGTCAGGTAATTGCCAAACAGAGAATTAGTCTTTGGCATGAGTTACAAAGCCAAATGGTGAATGTCACACCTCCTTTTTCAAATGCAGGCAAGGATTTAGAGGGACATCTTCTGGACAGGTCTTAGAGCATGTGTCCAACCTGCCCAGGTGTCAGAGGGCAGATGTCCCTTCTCCTCCTCTGAACCTCCCAGCAGGGTGGGACAGCACAGCTCAAAGGGACGCACAGGGAGAGCTCCTCTGGAGGGACATGGACACCTCAGAGAGGCGAAACCTTCCCCACTCCGAGGCCAAATGTGGCATCTACTCCTTTCTGGGACACCTCTGGGCAGCCCCTGAGGGGACAGATCCGAGGGTCTGTAGCTCGCAGGTACCATTTCGTATCGAGCCCGCAAGTCCCACAAGCTGGAGTAACCCCACACAACTCCACAGACAACCGCGTCCCTTGGGCGGCCACCAGCCTGGCGAGGATTTGAGGGGCGGGGGAGAAGCGCTTGGCAGGAACGTGGTGACAGCCAAGAGACCCCTCATCCTCCCGGGGAGGGGGCCGAGAGCCGCCCCTCACAGCCCCTTCCCGCCTCACAGCGGCCATCCCACCTCCTCCTTTCCCCCACCCCTGCCTTTAAATAACGCCTCAAGTGCCGCCTCCCCCCTTCCCTTCCCTTCCCTTCCTTTCCCTTCCCCTCCCTCCCCCGCTCCGCCGCTTCCCGCCCGGGCTGAGGGGGGGAGGCCGGGCTGGGCGCGGGCCGCTGCCGCGCTGCGGAGTCAGAGCGGGCACAGCGAGCTGCGGCGGCCGGGCCCGCACCGCCTTCCTCCACCGCCTCCTCCTCCTCCTCCTGCTCCAGCTGCCAGCCCGGCTCGGCTCGGCTCGGCTCGGCCCGGCCCGGCTCCCGCCCTCTATGGATGGCAAGGCAGCACCCAACGGCGTGGCCACCATCGAGGACAGGATCCTGCGGATCACGGGCTACTATGGATATTACCCGGGCTACTCCAGCCAGAAAAGTAAGGTGCCCTCCCGCCTCTCCTGGCCCGGGGGTGGGGTGCGGGTTGCGGGGGTGGAAGGAAGCGGTGGCAGAGCCCTGAGGGTGCCCGTTCCTCCCCCTCAGCCACCCCAGAATGTCCTCCCCACCCTTCGGGGGCCAGGCGCAGCTCCTTGCCCGGCTCCCCCCTCAGGAGACAGGCCGGGCTCGGCGGCCGGGGTGGGGGGTGCCCGGGTCGGTGCTGGAGAAGGGGGGTAACAGCGCTTCACCCGCCTAACTTCGGCTCTATCCTGCAGCCAGCGCTCGGGAGGGGTGCGGGGACCATCCACTGGCATTTCGAGGTTTATTCGGTATTTCTGCCCCACCTCCGCGGCGTGTGTGTGTATGGTTTGGGCGGGTGTGAGGGGGTGGGTGTTGAATGCACCTGACCAGACCGTCCTTCTAGAGC
>JAVSBS010026289.1:0-102146 GCA_033124195.1 Coracias cyanogaster | reverse complement strand
ATCAACACCCTTCTAGCTCCCAGCACAAAACCACTGCTGCTATGTGGAAAACCAGCTCAGCCAGACCCACTACACTCTCAACACCACATCTACATGTCTTTTAAATACCTCCAGGGAAGGTGACTCAACCACTTCCCTGGGCAGGCTGTTCCAGTGCTTAACAACCCTTTCTGAGAAAAAACTTTTCCTAACCCCCAGTCTAAACCTTCCCTGGCACAACCTGAGGCCTTTTCTTCTTGTCCTATTGCTTGTTACTCAGCAAAAGTGACCGACGTCTAGCTACAACCTCCTTTAAGGTAATAAGAACTCTCCTGAGCCTTCTTTTCTCAGGCCTAAACAAACCCAGTTCCCTCAGCTTCTCCTTTTAACACTTATGCTCTAGACACCTCACCAGCTTCATTGCCTTTCTTTGGACATGCTCTAGCACCTCCATGACTTTCCTGTATGAGAGGCCCAAACTGAACATAGTATTTGAGGTGCAGCCTCAGTGGTGCCAAGTACAGAGGGACAATCACTTCCCTAGTCCTGCTGGCTACACTATTTGTAACACAAGCCAGGGTGCTCATGGCCTTCTTGGCCACCTGGGCACACTTCTGGCTCAGGTAGGCTAGTCTTCTTGCCCGCTGGCTCATCTTTCAGCATACGGGGGCAGTCTGCTCCTGCACCTTAAAGATTTCACTCTTGAAGAATGTCTAACCTTCCTTGGCTCCTTTGCCCTCCAGGACATAGCCCCAGGTGACTCTGTCAAACAGGCTCCTAAACAGGCCAAAGCCTGCCCTCCAGAAGTTTAAGGTAGCAGTTTTGCTGACCCTCCTCTTCTCCGAGAATCCTGTATCATTTCATGATCACTATACACAAGGCAGCCTCCAGCCATCACATCATGCACAAGTCCTTCTCTGTTCACAAACAGCAGGTCCAGCAGGAAGACTTCCCTAGTTGACTCTCTCACCAGCTGTGTCCAGAAGTTACCTTCCGTGCACTCCAGGAAGTGTTGTGTTTCCAGCAGACATCTGGTAAGTCCCCCATGAGAACAAGGGTTAATAATTGTGATACTTCTCCCAGTTGCTTATACCATATTTCATCTGCTGCTTTATCTTGGTAGAGTGGTCTATAACAGACTCCTACTATGATGTCTGCCCTGTCGGCCTTCCCCTTGATTCTTATCCATAAACACTCAATGCTATTGTCACCATTATTAAGCTATAGACAACCAAAACACTCCTTAACATTCAGGGTCACTCCACCACCTCTCCTTCCCAGACTATCCCTTCTGGAGAGTTTATAGCCATCCAACACAACGCTCCAGTTGTGAGAGTCACCCCACTGCATTTCCATGATGGCATCTATATCATAGTTTTCCTGCTGGACAATGGCTTCCAGCTTCTCCTGTTTGTTGCCCATGCTACATGCATTGGTGTAGATGCACTTTAGTTGGGCTGTGGATCCCATCACCTTTTTGGAAAGAGCAGTCCTATGTGACCATTCTCAGGTGTTTATGTAATAGTCTCAGGTACTTACACAATAATTTTCAGTGTTCAAGGGCATGTTCATAACCATTTCAGATCACCAGTAAGAGTCAGAGGTACTGAATTAGAAGGAAAATTCTGGAGACCAAAAAAAAACAAAAAAAAGAAAAGAAGGGACGGTAAAACCGACAAATATTACATAAATTCAAAAGAAAGTATTCAGGTATACAAAGAATATATTCAAATCACAGAAGCTTATGAAAAAGAGAACTGTAAAAGCGTCTGGCAATCATACAGAAAAAAATTATCTCTACTGACACAAGTCTGTGCATTTCTCTTGGTGATAAATTGTACCTGTGGAAACAAAAAAAAAAAGATATTCAGTTAAAACCACCATTTTTCAAGATAAGTCTAGTATCCAAGCGGACAATTGTGTTTAAAAAAAAAAAAAAAGCAATTTTGCAGTGCTTAAAAACCCTGTTTCTCAGTTAGTCTATAGAGCATATTTTAAAATGAAACAATCTTTTAGAACCACTGGTGGAAGTAGTAAAGTCAAAACAATACCATCCAGTGCAGCACAGAACGCATGTCTGAGATTTTTCCCTCCTTCTTTTCTCATCTCAGAGTTAATGGAGTAAATGCTCCAGCTTTTCAGGGATTCCCTTTATTGTATTAACAGCCAGTATAATATCAGGAGGAAAAACAGATTAACAATAACAGTATCCCTGTTTTGAGAGACAAGAGGCTGGCTAAACAGCGAAATTCTTTTGTAGCTTAATCCTCGGCTGAAATATATGCAACATTGATGAAGTCAGATTGTACCACAGAGGAGAAGCCTCTTCCTTCTCTAACAGGAAACAACCCTCCTTCATAGGGTTCCTCTCTCTTCCATCTCCTACCATCATCTACGCAAACGGTGCTGATCAGTTAACTGACAGAACGGTGAACGAAGAGAACAAAATATCTAAAGAGTGATATATTAATCTATTCCCTCCTATTAAAGTCTTGGAAAATTTTACATAATTTGACTTGTTTTAGCTAGAAATCACTTCCTGCATTTTATTTAACCTAGGAAAGTGATGTTATATGTTCATGTACATCTATCACTTCACAGGGATCTCAAAAATTCTTCACAAATGGAATGTATACCACACAAGAATCTTTTAAGACACTCAGGAATTGCAGTTAGTTCTAGGGTAAATTGCAGAGGCTATACTGATTTTACACAATAGTTTATAATAGGAACTAAAGAGTGTATCCATTTGGAACTGCAGGTGAATTTAGGTAAGGAGAAAGTAATTACCCAAATTGGAATTTGAACAGAGTGCTAACAACTCCATTCTTGCAGAACAATACTGACATGCTTTTTGTTTTGTCACTCAGGTGAAAGACATAATCACCTTTATAGTGTGGAGGCCCTTACTCACTGCTGAGCCATAGATTCAGAATTGACTAAAATGAGTACAATTTAAAAACAAAACAAAAGAAAACAAACAAACTACCACTTTATTTTCTTTCTGGTTTTACCAGGAGGAAAACATCCTCTTTGATCACTTTCTTTTTTCTTCTTCATGAACCAGCCTGTTTGATTACATAACTGAATGTTCTGAGATCCAGCAGCGGAAGCTCTCTACTCATTTCTGTTCATCCCGTCTTCTGGTGGGATTGTCTCACCATGAAGAAGGCACTATAATCCACTCCTTTACTTAGTAGTACTAGGACCCAGTAGATGCCCTCTGTCTCTATTGTGCCAGGTCATGTAGGCACTTTGAAGCTGGTGCAGACAAGGCTCTTGACTCACTTCATTTAATTATTCCCACTAAAATCAGAAGTAAAATTCCCACTGACTTCTTGGGGAGTGGAATTATTCTGATGTTAGGCAGTTTTAGTGGATTAACTACAACTGCACCTTTTCTCTTGTAGTCTACTTTTTTATTCCAACTAGTCTCCTGCCCTTTCTTTTCCTTAGGATGATTTGTGTTCTCTGACCTACATCAATTTAATGTTATTTCACTTGGACTGTTCCTAATCTAAACTCAGTTTTTAATCCATGGTTAAATTGATACTCAGATGTTAAACATCAATACATGACCGTGCGTGATGAGGGGTTTAAGTTTTTAAGTTATCTACAATGTCTTGCTTGTTCTCTCATCTCCTCATTTAAACAGTAAATTAGACTAATTAGCAAGCATTCCACCATATGGAATTTATTTGTGACTGACAGGTGAAATGTGCAACTTAATGATGGGTAAACCAACATAAGATAGATAGAGACGGCTACCAGTTCTGTTCTCTAGGATTAATTCATCAGTAAACACATACTCTGTAACAGAAACAGCTCAATCCCAGTTTAAAATATTCTTCTGCTAAATAGAACATGGTAAATAATTTTAACTAGTCTAACGTTCAGAAGATTAACCCTCAGTATGGATTTATTTTCTTTGTCATACATTCATCTTACCTAGAAAATGTTACTGCTGAAATCTTTCTTCGACCTCCTGCTTTCTGTCTTTTCTATTTAGAATTGTTATACTTCCAGTTAAAACAGATCTTCATTTTCCTGGCAGTTTTGATTCTGGACTGTCCAGATATAAAACTTGTAATAGCACACCTTCATTCACTTCCTTTTTTCAGTTTTAAGTTCACATTTTCCAAAAAGTTAAAACCTCCACATTTTGGGCTTGAATTCATAAATGCAAATGACTCTTTAAAAAAAATGTTAGGCTGAATGCAAGGAAAGTAATTTTTCTTTACAATTACAGTAAAAGTTTCATATATGCAGTATACTAATCTTCACTTCATTACACAACTGCAGTTACATAAAGTGCTTTACACCCAGAAAAACAATTATTGGGATGTGATTTCATGCAACAGAACAATCACATCTACAAGACATTTTCTATTTAGAGTAAGTGCATTCTAAATGGATTTAATTTTGGAGCTACAACTAGAAGAGCTGCCATTTAAATATTATTTCCTAACAAAAACTCTGCAGTACATATCCCTTTTTTATCTAACATATAGTAACCAAAATTAAAGTGTTATGCAGAGTGTCTGTTAAATTCTATCACCTCTTGTTCACAGTAAGTAAAGTTGAGGTACAGAGTGAGATGGATCACTCTTGCATTCAGATCTAGAAAATACTGTTCTGCAATTGACAGGAGTATTGGTCTTTGTCAGAACTAACCCTAGCAATTTTCTGTGGATATACTGGGAGTCAAAAATGAAGTCCTCCATAGACAAGTGATTTCCAGAGTAAGTGTAAGATTTGGGAAGAATTAGGAAAAAGATTCTCTGGGATATACTCAAGTGGGACATTGTAAGATGTGCTAGAGTGAAATCTATGGCTACAGAGTAAAAAATTAGATGCTTATTCTAAGTCACCCCTAGACTGGATTCAGACTAGAGATTTTTTCCTAACATTCTTTATCACACTTGAGATCAGAGCTGAGTGATGCACACTTAAAAGACAAAATTCAGAGTGTAAGAGGTAGACATGTGCAATGGATCTGTCTCAAAGTTGGTACTAGAGGTTTTAAGACAGATTTGTGTCATAAAGTTTCAAATATATAACTACTTATATCTTCCTGTAATTTTTTAAACTCAAGAAAAAAACCCAGAGGTTTGTAAATACTAAAATAATTCTACAGCAATGTAGTAGACAAAGTTTGGATCTTTTTTTAAATTATAACTAGCTTTGTGTTAGTTAGCCTCATTAACATGCTGAAAAAAAAAATCTTGAATAAAAATAGCTTTTGAGAATGACATTAAATCCTCTGACAGTTTATGTGTTTGACTTTTGATTTTTTTCTTTTAAAATTATTCTCTTTCAAATCTGGCTGAAAATTGAAAAACCTAATTATTGAACATGCAGCAAGAAAGAAGCCCAAAGAACTGAAGCTGACAGACCTTTTGGAAAGTAAGTTTTGGAAAGAAGACAGTTTAAGGCAGAAAATAAGGATAGAACCAAAGAAAGGCTATAGGCTTTCAAAGTCTTTTAAATAGGTTGACATAAGTTGTGCACCTTTTTCATTGGCCTTCTTCCAGAGGGTTCAAACCAAGAGAGAGAAGATTTAAAAGCTCTATTGCTACATAAATAGCCCCTATATTTATTTGTGGGGAATCTTCTTATGCTGACTGAGTATTGTTAAAGAAAACAGAGGAAACCAGTAGGGTAGAATTGGTGAGGAAAGAAGATCTCTCAAAACTTGATGATCATCAGTGCCCTTCGTGAGCGACTTTTGCTGTTGCCACCACAAAAACACACTGCTGCCACTTATGTCAAACATACACTGAGTGAGAAAATGTCCACAGAGAATGGAACTGTGCATTTCTGCAGTTCTGCTGGGGACCTGTTGTGACTCATAGGCTTGTAGGCCACTGTAGGTCAGTAATCAAAAGCCAAATAGTCACTGAAGACTAATTAGAAAGAGATTACTGCCTCTGCTTAGTACTGCAGGTATAACTTGGGGCATAGTTCTAGTAATAGTTCTGCAAATCTTCACTTCCCATGCATGCAAAACAATGTCAAAAGCAAAGCATGGAAAACTAAATACTTAGGACAAATCTATTATTTACACCACCAAAGCTCAGTTAGAATCTGTCACTCGTTATGCTGTATGAAAATGATCTACTAGTGTTAGCTTACTGATATATGTGACATAAAGATTCGTATAACAAGTCACCCCAAATTGCTGAGACAAGAATGTCCTAGCAATGTAACCTTCCACACCACCTACCTATCAGCTCTTTGAGGCTTAAGTGCTCCAAAGGTCATACACTTTCTCCTTTAATGAGGAATATTTTATCCTATGGACACATCTGTTCTTCAGTTAATAAAACTCCTCTTAAATTGATTTTTTTTTTTTTTTTTGACTTATGGTATCTTGAAGTCCTTGCAAGACATATGTCAAATTATGAGATATGCACATATAAGAAGCACGCTGTTGGCAGGAGGAAAATGCAAACTTCAAGAGTAGGGAGGTAACAAGACATGATCATTTTTATCTTCAGACTTAAGAAAAGATGGGTTTGGACATGGGCTACAAGCACTATTGAATTTGTCAAGATTAATTATAAAATATAATACCATTGCCTTTTGGATACAAACTGGAAGAATTAAAATGGGGAACTGGGCACAGTCAGTGCTGCAAATGTAGTAGAAGGCAACATTTTAAGTTCCCTACACCTTCTAAAATTTCAGAAGGCAAAATACCGGAGGAAGAGTTTACACCCAAGGCAGCTGCACTTGAATAGGTGGGCAGGGTGCACAAGTACAATCAGAAGCTCTCTGCATAGCAAAGTGGAGGGAAAGAAGAGCAAAATACTCTACTGAAAGCAAAATCTACAGAACAACTGTACTCTGTAGACATTTAGGTGGTTAATTAATGGCTTGCATGTATAATAAATAGACTCTCAAGAGTGAAAATGGCACAAACACTACAGGTCTAACTGAAAGCTTTGGAAGGGGTATGAAACCTCCAGAACATCAGGTTTCCACACTACTGTAACGGAGTCATTCAGTAACAGAATTAGATGCCTCCATCCCCAATACATTTGCAGTTTCCCTATCCCAGACACTAGGCATGCAGACAACAGATTTAAGTCAATTGATTAACTATACAGTACTTAAGATCTACTTTTTGTTTCAGTGGAAATACGAAGAGGGCAAAAGGATTCTGTGAACCTGTCTAACCTGGCTGCTCAGTGGGGCTCCCATTAAAGCTGAAAGAAGTGTGAGGCACAGTATTTTAGTGGGGCACAGATCAGTCCAGTGGAGGCTACTGATTTGTACAGTCCCAAGATACCAAACAGTCCTTATTGGGAGTAACAGGTCATCTGCCTCAGGAACTCATCAGGAGTCAGGTACTGCTGCCCTAATACAATCCAGCGGCTCTCAGAGAGTTTTGAATGGTGGAAACTTGTACAGTGCACAACATTCTGTTTTACAGCTCCTTTGATAATTCAGTAGGAGCCGAGAGCAATTGCTTTTATACAAAGGCAAGATGATGGCCCATTAATCGGTAAATCAATGCTGTCAGGGTGGGAGAGTGGCAATTTTTAAGTTACCAAGGGTAGAAAAATACCTCACACTAGCCATGCCTTCTCTTCAATTGAATTTCAGGATAAAAGGCATATACTTCTGAAGTCTGAATGGATGAAGAATACAAGAAGAGTGTAAAAAGGTGAGGAGAAATATTTCTTTTATGCTGAGAAGTTATGTCGTGGGCAGATTTCTAGGAATATATACAGAAAAGTAACTCCTGCAAAAGCAATAGAAATTAATTTCAGTCAATATTGGATGCAAGGACACTCACTACATCAAAACATAAAATTGCACATAAATTTTGCAGTAGCTGACACCTAATCAAAGCTGCCAAAATAACTGCTCAGACTGCTCATTTTTTTTTAGAATAATTATCACATACAAAACAAAAAACAAACCAGCATAAATGCAGTGGAGTCACGAGCTTCAAGTTTCAGCAAGGCCCAGCACAGAGTGAAGACTGTCGTTACAGTTCTTTATACATTATTATAACCCAAGGGATACCATGTTAATTCTCACACCTAAACTATTCTCTTAGCTGGAGGGTTCAGTGCTTAGCAGCCTCTCCCATTGCTCTGATAAACCAGACACTTGTTCAACTAGATTACAGCATTTTCTGTGCTGGCTAGTAAAACAGCAAATACTGGGCATGTCCAAGCCTTGAGGGTGTCTGGAAGTCATATACAAGGCGAGCACTGCCTATAGTGACTGGTGATGCCCAGCGGCACAGCAGCATTGTTGGTTTACACATCATTCCTCCTGAGGTGGTCACTGAGAAGGAACATCACAGCTGGAAGTTGCCTTTTGCTGACATGTCACTGGCTGTTTCTGTAGGAGATTCAAAAATGCTACAAATCTTATCTAGATCTTATGAAAGTATTTCCACAGATAGCTGGTGAGCACTGTCTGATCTGCATTCTGTTTTAAATGAACCACTGCTCTGAATTCAACCAACGTGGGTTGTTTATAGCTGATAAAGATGCTCCCAACTTTATTACTGACAGCTCTTTTTTTACAGTAAATCCCTAGAAGGGTAAAATGGAAAAGGCCAAACAAACCACAGACTTACCTTGTTGGCCTGAAGATTCCAGAAGTACAGGAGAGATAAAATTCATGTGCTCCTTTAGTTCTCCTCCTGTAAATGTGACCTGCTCTGTACCTTCCTGTTGTAACACAGCAGAGTGCTAGATATCACTGATTGTGTCATAGATGCACAAAAACCAGCACTGCATGTTAGCCATTTTTGTTGTCTTGCTCTTAATGTGTATGACACCTAGTTTTGCTGTGGTATTGACAAAATCTGTGCTGCCACAGTAATAACAGCTTGCAAGACTGCATCCTTAGACATGTTGCATATACTTTTACCATTCTCAGATTAAATTTAAAGTTAATTATATTGTGCCTCACCTGATTTATTAATCCTTTCCTTACCATTACTATTGTATTTATAAACAGCCAGAGCCCATTTTTAAGCTATAAAAAACATTTTACTTCCTTGTGCTCCCTAGATTTCCAGCTTGTAAATTAAAAAATAATGCAGCAGCTATTCATTCCGCTGTGAAGAAATTAAAGTTACAACATTATGATTACAGTTATTAATGAATCCATTTCCCAAAATTACTTTTTTATGATGTACATGAAAAAAAAAAAGCATATAACAGGTGAAACAAATGATGAATGGAACACGGCTAGCATTTGATTCTGATAATTAGAAATACTGAAGAGTTCTTTATCAAAATAGGAAAAAAGCACAACGTTAGAAGCTGAAGTATCTTAATATTTGCAAGTGAAGCACAGAGCAAATTCTACTCCTATTACAAGCTTTGTGCATAATTTCATTTCAACAGACATAGTCAGTAAAAATGAAGGGAAACTTCATATAAAGGGCTTCAGTCAGCCTAAGAAATGGTTACCTCTAGAACTTATAGAAGTTTCACTGGATGCATAGACTCCATGAAGTCAGTTTTCCTCATTGTAATGGCACCTGCTGGAAGACTTTATTATGTTCTATCTTAACTGCTTTCTCAGAAAGGTGAATTATGGTCCATGGTATAGTGATAGGTAGTTAATCACCGGTGATATTTTGTGCTCAGTATTGTCTATACATCAGTGCACTGCACTGTCATTGGTTTATTATAGTGACTGATTTGATTTGACAAAGTGTGATGATCTATTAAGTATCTCTTGAAATTTTCAGACTATATTTCAATGGTTAGTGACACTTTCTATTGCCATTACCTTCAGCTAATTAGCACTCCTGGATTTTTTTTTTTTACATGACTGACTGAAGATAAAGCACAACACCACCAGGAAATTGCAGGAAGGATGTCACACCAGAAAGACTGCAGTTCAAATGCTTTGGACTGAATTCAGACTTAATATTATAGCCACTGGAATTGTACTGGGGAGGTGAAGATCTGCTGAATGTATCACATCTGGATTTGGTTCCTTAATATTAAACTATGCTGCTGCTCTTGATTCTTTTTACAGAAGAGCTCCATTGCCTGCGTAAAATTCACCTCAGCACAATAGGTCAACACAAAACCTATGAATTAGTTGAGCCCCACTTATGTGTTGCTTGAAATAGCATTATAACCTAAATGGTCTTTTAGTCACCCTCTGTAGAAATGTAAATTCCCCACCCCCATCCACTCCCCCAAGTTTGTGTCTCTGGAAATTCAGAGGTGTACTTTTCTGAAAAAATAAAGATTGGGGGTTTTTTCATGCTAATTTATATAGCTGGATAATCAAGGATGAAGGGCATCAAACAACAATTATCAAACAAAATGCTCAAGCAAGCAAGTTCAGCATTTGACAGGGGAATAAAATGTTAGCAATCTCTTTAATAACATTCTTGTCACTAGCGATAAGAAATCTGCCATCAAGCAAATACTTCATAGCTGAAAATATTTTATATTTCCCTCCAATTTCCACTTGCATTTGTATCATGAAACAGTTGGTCCCAAAGGAAACATGACCAAAGCCTAAGACTGGAGTTTGCATCTCATCTTCTGTCTATGCCATGTCATTTTCTCTAACAGTTGTTGCAATTGCATTGTGATTTGTGTTACTTTTTCTTTCAGAAATGTGTGTCAATAGATTGTTACCTTATGCTTCCATTATATTGCCTTTAAGATTGGCTTTTCTTTTCCTGTTACCTCTTAAATGGGCAAGAAAAATAATGAGTATAATAGAAATTCAACCTACTGTGATCTAATTCCTGCCCTTTCCTGTTCCACTCTTGTTTGTTCAGTCTTGCTCAATCAAGGCACAGCATCACACAGTCAGTTTAAAAACCCCTAGGTATTTTCCTCTAAAGCTGCAGGACAGCCACAGGCAACATATTTAAATCCACAAGCAGTATCAGATCAGTAGAAAACACTTGATATACCAGCTTTACAGATTTTTCTAAAATGAATGTTGCACTAATGTACTATTTCTTTATTTGGATAACAATTAATACATATACTTTACTACAGTAACATATTCTCAATTATCTTTATATGTAATATTTATGACATTTAATAGGTATAGGAAACCCTGGCCTTTATTTCTACAGTCACTTGTAACATTCAGAAGTAGACAATATAAACAATAAATTTATGCTCCTAACATGTTTATTTTTATCACTATAATATACTCTCAATGATGATGGCACTGCAATGACATGTTTTAACAAAGTCAACACCAGTTGTTTTTAAATTTTCTATTAACAAGAAGAAAGAAAAAGCAACAACAACAACAAAACAATAAAAAACAAAACCCAAAGGATGACTGTGAAACAAATGCTTTTCTGATTCCTTTTTGTACAGCATAAAATGTCAGGAAAGGCATTGAAGGTAACACTATAACTTAACAAGTAGAAGAAAGACAAAGAACCTTATTGTTTTAAAGCTAATAATAAATCAACTTTAGCTTAGAATGTTTCCAAATTGGAAAAACCTCAGCATATTGCATATGCTTCATGTCCCTTTTTACTTAAGAAATGTAAATTTAAATTGGAATGGGTTTCATAGCAGGACTAATAAAATGATTAGATGACTGCAGAACTTTTTCTTTAATTGAAAAATAGATTAAAAGAACCTGGATTGTTTAGGCTACAGAAATGAAACTGGAAAGGGAAGTTGAAGAAGTCTGCAAATATTGTAAGGATGGGAGTAAATATTAAGATGAGAGAATAATTATTTCAGTTAGGAGATGTAATGGTGTATGGTCACACCAATAAATTTTTCTTGTAATAACTCCATATAAATGAAGAGTGCTTTACAGACCTCCACAGATGGAACTTTTAAAATGGAATTTAAAGTCGATGTGAAGTGCTTATGCTCTTTAAATTTGAAAGAAAATGTGTCAGAATATGTGATCGTTGAGTAAAAAGAAAAGCCGGGGTTTAAAAGCCTTTCCTAGCTATCTTTTTGACCTCAAAGGTAATGTTTGCAGGACACTGAACTGCTGTTTGAATGTCTTGATCTCTCCTGCTTTAATCTTGTGAAAAATTACAGTTGATGTTTTTGTTTGTTTCTGTAGATCTCAGGTTTATCACAATGTATTGAAAGGTATTTTAATAACTGTGACGAGGGGGAAGTAAATGTTTAGGAATATAAGCATATTATGTGGGAATCTGAGAGTGGGGAAGGGGACAGATCTAAGTGCCTCCAGAAGTCCATTCCATCTTTGTTCTTTCCATCATCATTTTTAATTCCTTTCTAGCTGTACATACACAATTTGTAATCTTAACGACCATCCCTTTCTCCTGCCCATAGATGTGTGCTTTAACAGTTGTTTTTTTTATGTTAGAGGGTCAGGGCTACAGAAGGATCCAACATGAATACATCAGACTCCATCTCACACTCAGTGCCAGAAATCCATAAAAATTTGCCAGTCTTACAAGCAGAAAAACAACCCCCTTCTTTCCTTCTAATCCATAAGCAGCTGACAAGTTACCCTTTCCTCCTACTGTGTAGTGGTGTGTGCGATTATGATATATAAAAAAAAACCCTACCCATCCAACTCAATGTTATCCACAGTTTACGTTTACTTACAGGACAAATCATCAACTATCGGCTCTTGTAAGTTTTTCAGTCTCAGCATCAGTACTCAGATGCCTCACAAAAACAGAAGGATAATGGTTCCTGAGGTCACAGGGACAGATTGTACAAACTAATTTATGGAAACAGAGAGACATAAACCACCAAAAAACAACAGTGTGCAATTTCATGAACCAGAAGGAAAAGCAAACATGAAATAGCTTTTTTGAATCTGGCCCAAATAATTGACTTCTTCAATATGGTAATTATCACAGATATCCATGCAACTATTCCCCTTCTTGCCATATTCTCTACCAATTGGAAACTTAAGTAAATTCTCATTACTGAAATCATTACTGTTTTTACCATTAGAAACTAGTGTATATTAATGTCTCTAATTTTCCAACAGCAAACTGAGACAAAATACAAGTAATGCAAAACCACTATTTAATACCGTCCCATCAACTCCAAGCAAAAATTTCTCTGTAAAAGAGTATTAACAAACTCGGGGTATAATAGATTTGGCAGTTCATTTAACTGTATAAGAAATACTTTTTCTCCTAGAGGCATTTAAAAAAAAATTCACATGATTTAACTACTTTTAAAATTAATTGCCCTCAAGAATGTACAGCACTTTATAGTCTTTATGGCAGGAGAAATTACTTCTCTTACTTATTCTACAAAGAATGTAAATAAACATTCTTTGACATTGGATGTGGTGGAGTACATAGCAAATATGGCAAACACACCAGGAACAGAAGAAAATTCAACCAGTTTTTTTCCAGGGAAGAAGTATGTTTCCTTTGAATATGGTTTGACATTAGGCTGATGAAACCTTCTTGGGATACATGATTTGGCCTGAGAGGACACTCCCCCCAGGCCCTACGGAGTTTACCACACTGCTCATGTATTTTCTTTTCTGTCATTGCTATGGCTCTGAGCATTACATCTGTTTAGGATGCAAAATGCCAGAAGATAATTTACTGCTCTGCTTGATTAAAGTTGCATTTACCATTGCATGCAAACGAAACTACATCTCTGTTAGCTGCCATTAGAAGCATATAAGACATCTGCATTTTTTATCAGAAGTGCCCTTTCTCTCCTAACTGTTGCTGTAACCTGCTAGAGAGTTTTACAAATGATTCAGATTTCCCCATGCCAAATATCAACAGCTGGTGTTTCAAAAGTAATAGACTTCTGCTTTAACATGGGCACCACTGTTAGCATATGGAAAAAAGGCACATTGCTGAAAGACTGACACGTTCACAAAATTCTTAGATATGAACATGCTTAGAGTTCCACGTTGCGATATTATTTTCTATGTTAAACCTCTTTGTCCTTAACAATAATAAAAAATGCATCAGTATGAAAGCAGAAAGAAGACACAGCAGAAAGGCATTTATCCTCTCAATTTACTCCTCCTTGAAATGTCTATCCACTGTTTAACCTTTCCATAATTACTGCAGTTTGGTTTTCTTCTTGATGCTTCTTCTCTTAGGCATTCATAGACTTTGTGAGTGGCAGTGTCCTGTTCCACATATTTAGTGACTATTCTCAAACAGATATGTAATAAAAAGGGATGGCAAAATACAACCTGGCAGTAGCCTCTCTGCATCATGTTCTTGTTGAACACTGATGGTATTAGATTCTAGTCAGCAAGGATCTGCTCAGGCATCTTAAGAGACTGTTGTTAAGGTCAACTAGAAAATAAATTAAAGCAAATCTTGCAGAAATGGAACACTATTCAGAATATTTGTTCACATTAAGCAGGGAGTAAATTTATTTTCTGGATTTGTTTTACTCATTTATTGACACCAGAACACTGATGTTTTATGATATGTTGTTAGCTGCTGAGAAAGCAGGAAGGATGATACCTCTGAGGGATTATAGAATCCAAACTGCTTCACCTGACAGGGTTACAGTGACCTATGATGCTTCTTGTCTCCCACTTACCCCAGAAAATAGTATGAATAACAAATACTGCTTCATAACTGCAGATCTTTGCAGAGGCTTACAAGGCAAAGAATGTAACAGCAGAGCTAGGATCTAAAAGCAAATAAATCCAGAAACATTCTGCGCAGTAGCAGGACTGCAAGATCACTATGACAGCAGCATTTAATTAAATCAAGAAGAGATAATTTTGTCTCATTGTTCTATTCATTTTGTTAATGCTGCTAGTAGAATCACAAATGTTTACTATTGTTTTAACAAAAATGTTTTTAAAAGATGGATGTTTCAACTAACCTTGTGCACTACATGTATACTATGTCAAAGGTGATTTCTCTGATAGAATTTGATCGAGAAATAATTCTTTTATTCTATAGTTCAGAGAGAAGTAAAATATAATTAGAAATATAAGCATATATTTAGAGAAATATTTATCTCTATGAGTTATGTTTTTAATGTATTTTAATGTGAAAGCTGAAGTTACTTACTAGTCTCTGAATTTATTTGACTCTCCATGATTTGCAGGGTATCATGTTATCCCCATAGGAGGATTAGCTACAAAATTCTAAAGTTCATCCATTGCCTCCATGGATCTCAATTACACTTACAGTATTTTAGTGCAATGCCAACAGCAAATAAAGGGTCTATATTAAGTGTTATTGCTCTTGAGAATAGTGTGAATCGCTTTTGTCCCAAACTCTTCAATTTAAAACCTCAAGCTCGACTGCTTCAATGT
Source organism: Coracias cyanogaster (assembly GCA_033124195.1). Lineage (NCBI taxonomy): Eukaryota > Metazoa > Chordata > Aves > Coraciiformes > Coraciidae > Coracias > Coracias cyanogaster. Next base: position 86,924 of record JAVSBS010026289.1, on the reverse strand, counting down.
CTTAATAGTCTACCAGATTTTTTAACAGAGTTCTGAAGCTTTGTAAAAACATAAAACATTTAAATCCTAATATGGTTGAAATATCTAATCTGAAAATTGTTTTTTTTTTTTTTAATCGGATTCAGTCTGCTGGACGTTTTGCATGTTTAAATACATATTTTAATGTAAAATCAAAGATATGTTTATGACCTTCCAAAAATTTAGGCACTGTTTCCATGAAGTTCTTTAATGTGTGCTGTAATGTAAACACATATTTATTTTCACTGATTTAGGTTAAAGGCTGATTGCTTTCAAAGCAAATTATTCCTGTGTTTATTAAAAACTGCTAGAATTATATTACAGCCATCCTTAAAACTAAATAATAGTTACCTGCTGATGTATAAAGAAAATATTTACTTCCCTCTAAATAATTTTACATTTATGTCTAAACTAAAAAATTTAGAAACACGGTCCAAAAAGGCTGGACAAGAGACCAAGACAGATCAAACTTCTGGATGTGTCCTTTTTCACCTTGGTTTCCAAAGGTAGGAAAGCTATACTTGGTCTTTGAAACAGCTCTGAAACCTTCTGCCTAAGTTTAAAATACAGCTGGCACAGAACCAGCAGGACAAGCTGCCATACACTGGAGTTGTATACTGACTAAACTGACCAAATTTTAAAGTGCTCATTAATTCCCATGTTTCCACCTTTCCTTAATGTTGCCTAATGTAAGGTATAAAAGTCCCCAAAAGACTTGGGTACGGTACCTGAGTTGTGTTGTCCAGATTCTCTATTTCAGCTTCCTGATAGGGGCATGAGAATTGTAATTCCAACTGTTCTATGGTAGTTAGGTTCCATGCACCAAAATGTTACAGAAATAATATATTATCAATTCACATAACCTACACAATATCTGACAATCTTTTTTTGTTTGTTTTAAACTACTTCTACTAATCCCTTAAGCTTTAGCCTTCTTCCAATGAGTTTGTGCACAGAGTTTTCCAAGTTAATGTTCCCCATATTTCACCTTCTCTTAAATTAATACAGCTGTGCTGTATGTTGATCTGATTGTCTTCTGTCTAACCACTAGGATATATTTGTAATTGTCATATTTTATTTTAGCCTCAATAACTTTAGTATTCTTTCTGCTTTGGCCTAAGAAACCTGAGTTTGAATTGCTTCACACTGTTTCAATATGGTTTCTAAACTCTAGGTTTCCAAACAAAATAAAGTGTGGCTAAGAATTTCCCATTTTTAAAAGAAAATCATGATCTCCTCCTTCAGCTTCTTTTTCACACTTATCCTGCTTCCCTCCCTTTCTGAAAGAAGGTAAATCAGCATCTACCTTTCAAAAACATTTATGAGACACAATGTGGGCATAACTGCGTATAGACTCCTTCCTACAGTTGTCTGTAGGTGCTAAATCTCTGTAGGAAATTTCCTACAGTCCTCTGTTGGAGCTAGATTTAAGACATACCTGTGCACGTAGCATTTTCCATTGACTATTAGAACATAGTTTACATCTGGGACATCTAAGACTATGGCAATACTCTTGACCCAACAGTCTCAAGACATCAAAGCTATCTGTGAAGGAGAAGCATAATTTGGAGATGTTAGGACAAATGCTGCAAGCAGAATACTCATATCAGCTTATTTTTACTGGTATTAATTTTAAAATCATGTTTGCTTTTAGGTAGACTCCTATTTGAGTTAGTAAAGGTCACCCCCAAATGAAACAAATGACAATAAAAGAGGTTACTAACAGTATTTCTTCCTCCAATTTGTTTCATAATAACAAGAAATCTAAGATGCTGCACATTGAATCCAAGCCTAAACAACCCAGTGCATATTATTATTGCCTACAAGTGGTGAGATATGACAGCTCTAATCCAGACAGAAGTTTTGAAAGCTAAAGTAAATTCTGTAGTGAATGCACAAGATCCTTGCTTAATTACTTTCATAAAAGCATGAAAAATTAAATTAATTAAAACAAAAGCAGCAAATTTACTGCTGGGAAAGAGTCAGACACTAGAAGGCCCTAAATATGCAAAATGGGAAGAAAATATAATGGACCAAATTTCACATTATTTGTTATCTATTTGTTGCCATTATGCAATAACCCAAATAGAATGAATTAAAAGCAAAAGATGAGCACATAAGGCTTAACAAGATTATGAGAAGAGAATGAGGGGCTTAAATTATGGGCATACCAAAACTGTAAAATATTCACATTTCTGCAATATCAGAGCGCACAAGTTAATTCTTTGCTTAATAGAATTTTCTTTCCCTGTAATTACTTCAGTGTCTGGGTCCACAGAGAAAATATTCCAGTACACAAGCATTTTGCCATTTCTTTCTTCTTCTTTACAGTGTATTGTTCCTTGCCTCTATATTTATTAGTGCTCTACTTCCTACTGTACATGTTGGCTGGGGCCTTCTCTTATGTAATGGTATGAGCAAAGGTACATCTGTCCTATTTCCTGGAGTGTTTTCTCTAGATATAAATGAAATAATTTCACTAGGTTAAGAGGTGAAGTGTTCTTCATTTTCTTCATTCTCTTTATTAATTACTGATACTTTTTAAGGTGTTGACTGTAGCATGATTCATTATGTCCTATTAAATCTTGCTCTATGTTGATAGACTATGAAAAAAACACTCCATTTTAGCATTGAATGATGTGATCTTGCTATCACTTGTACTCCAGGGTAAGTATAAATACTGGCAGGTTCTTACTGCACTTGTAAGCAGATCTATATTAATATTTAAATTGATGAAGAGACTCTCTCCATCGTAGCTGGCACCAGCCATCTCTTCTTTGTCTTATTCACAGAGGAGGCTTTTGCTAGAAAGCAGTCTGTGAAACGTATTCTGAATTTATTAATACTTACAGAGTGAGAAAGAATGAGAACAGTAGCAACCTGGACAATTGGAACAAGGCTCATTGACGATAAATCCATGCTGCACAAATAGGCTAAATTTCAATCATTTCAGAGAATCAACCTTCTCCCAGAAGCAAAACACCAGGATTCAACTTCTGCTGGATAGTGAATGTAGATGTTTACACTACAGGAATCTGGCAAGCTTCATATGGTCTAATGTGTATACCAGAGCTGTGTTGTATACTGACTAGGAGATGCTTAGGAAGTTGTTCTGAGAATTATTGGAGAAAGACTTAAGTTTCATCAAAATTTACATTTTCCCATGCTTTGAGGCTTTTTTTGTTTGTGGGTTCTTAGGTATTTTTTGCAGTTTTGCAAACATTGCTAGCATCATCACATTAGGCTCTAAAAGAAGATTCTTTAAAGTCAAGTTAATTAAATATAAAATTGCATCTCCCTATGGCATAACTGATAGAAGTAACTTTCTATTAGAAGTGACTACATCTTCTCTTAAGCAATGTGATGAACTAGAAAGACACAGCTACACTGTAAAAAAAAAAAAAAACAACAGCCCAAAAAGCAGAAGTATAAGTAATTAGAAAAAAATGAGGGTCAGAGGTATACGAATATGAATATCCACACCTTAGTGGAAATATGGTACTAAAATAATAGAGCTCTTAAAAAATCAAACTTAAGCAAGAAAAATCGTTTTGATAAAATTACTAAAGCAGACAAGAATTTCTGAACCGTCCTCATAGTCTCCATCAAAAAAAGAAAAGATATGCTTTAAAAAATGTGTTAGCATTTCCCCATGTTGCAAGGCTTGTTGGAACTAAAAGGCACTACAAAAAAAAAGTTACTGTAATGATAGATAGTACTGTTCTGAGTACAGGAAGAGATATGGGATACTCAGAGTAGTACTGCTCAAGAGAAAACATTTGAGGATGTATCCTACTCCCCCATACATGTTTCCCGCTTTGTGTTCACTCATGGTGCTATTTTGTTTTTAATTTTCCACTCATTATTTTGCACAACAATAATCAAACTCTTGTCACATCTCCTTTCCTACTCTATTCACCACCAGGTCTAATGATTTACACTCTAGATCCATGACAAAATTCTTTTTCATTATTTAGAATTTTATTTTCCCTCACAAAATGGTCATCTGAAGGAGTGAACTATGAGTTTGTTACAGTGGAATTCACAATGTTAATGATGATCATAACTTTTGTTGATCTATGCTGATGTGTAAAATCACACAAATATCTTCAAATGATCAGCAAAAAATTAGATAAAGGGAAGGAAGCTTCAGAAGGGTAATGTCAGTGAGAGGAAACTATTTTTCTCAGCTGTGTCAATATTGTATCATCAAATCATTGAAGCCATATGATCATGATTGCATGGTTTAGATTCTTGGTTTTGCTACCAACTAAAGTTGAATAATACGCTATTCGGTAAATTATTTAAGCAGCCATAAATATTTGTTGTATAAATGGAAATTATTATTTCACGCAGCTAAACAATAATAATGGCTATCCTTATATGAGCTGACCAATTTCATATGTCCATTTCAGATGAAAGTCACCTTAGCATTAAACTCTATGATTTTATTGAACTGTAAAACATTATTTGCAGATAATTTAATGAATCAAATAGAATGGTACCTATAAATAAGGTTATAATTCTCAGAACAATAAACCCAAAATGTTCTGAAAATAGTGTGATGTATTTTTTCTATCTTCTTGCTAAAGCTATGGACCACAAATCTTCCAATGCAGAAATATAAATGAAGATGTATACCTCTAATAAACAGTCAATTAATTTTCAGCCAGTTAAATTTTACTTTCTATATTTTATCCTTTCAACAATAGATCTTAAAAGCAGAATTACCTGAGAAATTTGTGGTTTACAATATTTATATTTTATGTTCATCTGTTGCCAACTCCTCACTAGCAATAAACTTTGCAACTACATATAACTCTACAGTCAAACAAACCTGTACAGTCAAGGTAGGATTTTTTACTTTGGTAAAGAGCAGTTGCAAAAAATATTTTATGGTTAAATAGAAATTTAAATTTGGTCTGTGGATATTATTGAAACCCTGTTGAAATTCTTAAACATGACAACTTTTTAGAAGGATTAAAATAAATGACATTTCATAATGATGGATTAAAAACCCAATTAAACAATGTTTTGTATTATTGCATAGAAATTTAATATCTCTCTAGCATCATTACTATGATTGGAAGAAATTGCTATTCCAAGGCTCAGTCTGAGTCCTTTATTGATTGAAAAAAAAAGGGCAAGCCTATAATCCTAAATAGTCTCCTAAGAATTACATCCTTTACACTCAGAACACAGACTCAGTACTTTCTGCTTCCGATAACATCTTTAGCTGCCAATATTTTTTTTTTTTCAAGCTACAAAATAAGATAATTGTAAGAATTGATCCGTTTCACTTCTGAAAACAGAAGTAGATATGAGTATTGAAAACCTTGCTGCCACTTCTATGATGCAGATATATTTGGGTATTTAACCTAGCCATGGGAGCAAACATATATACATCATATACTGTCACAATATCATGTGCACAGCAATATCAACAAAAACTAACTTCTCGGAGATCACTACTGTGTGAAAAGATAGTGAACAGAAAAAATAACGTCAAGGTTAGTAAAAATGATTCACCAATACATACCCAGGCATAGCATTCATCTTTTATTTTCTGAACTACTGAATTTCTGGAATTCAACTGACACTTAAATTAAACTGACTTGTTCAGCCTGCATAAAATGTAGAGACTCTTCTTCAAGATTTACTGTTCTAAAGTGCAGAAGAGACCACGCTGAAACCAGATGCTTCAGAAGATAACTAACACAAGTATTGTGTCAGGACAAAAAAAAACCAAACCAACCTCTTCCTTTGTGAACAAGAGTAGATGGAACTAAAACATCTCATATTTCATCATTGTCCTGTTCTCAGCCTCCAGAAACTGCTATTGTGCAGGGAGAGCCTGAGAGGTAGAAAAATACAGGAAAGGGGCAAGGATAATTCCCCTTTCCTTTTATTCTCTTTCCCTGGGGGAACCTGGTAGCACAAAGCTTGTTAAAATCATCCATTGATGGTTCCAAAGACCATTTTAATGGCTTTGACTACTTTTAGTGGGAATGTAGGTTTAGATGCACCCATTGATATGAACAACAAAACCACATTTTGGTTTCAAGGCAAACTCAGAATTTAGGTAGAATTGAAGCTCAGTAATTATATAAATTAAATTTGCAATGGAAATTCTACTGTCTTTTGGTATTTGACAACAACTGTACCCATAGCACACTAAAGTCCTCTATCCCAATATTTAGTTTGTGCCAGGCACCAAGTATGTTTAACTCTGTTTTATACCATTTTCACAGCATGATCCAACAAACAAAAACAAAGGAATATAGCAATTTGTTGTGTGTACAGCTGCAACCTTCACCTATGTTTAGAATACCCAAAGTTTGACAGGATGGTGAAAAAGTGATTTTTTTTTTTTTTTCTTTTTTTAAAGTTAATATTAATTCTATTTTAGGAAAAAGAATAGTCATTAAAATAAATAAATAAAAACCCAAAAACAATAAATGCAGTCTATTTTCATTGTTTATTCATCTTGTACACCTGAATGAAAAGTAACTAAATTACTTGATGAAAATATTTATTGATTATATGTCACACAGGTTTATGAAATTAAAGAATTGAATTTTCCCTTTTCTTCTAAAACCTGCTTTTTAAAAAAGCCACAATTAACTATCCTATGGAATTGTCTAAAATTTAGACTATATGAAATTATAAAACCTTTTTAAAGAGCCTTAGAAAACCACTATAAAATAAGAATTTGCTATACTGCTTTTCAATGTATTCATAATAAAATGAGGTTGGTAAAAAAATAAATTAAACTGGTAGTGTGAATATCTGGATCCTTCTTTTAATACATGGAAGCAGTTCTTTTAATGCCAATATTCTCCTAATAGCATAATTTTAAGTTCCCATCTCAGACCCACCTCAAAACATAAGTATACTCCTTCAGACTGCAGAAATGTTTGGGTTTTATCTGGTAGGGTTTTGAGAGTGCACAGATGGCTATTATAGATTACTAAAATTGGACTGTGCAATAACAGTGCCAGCTGTGTCACAGCAAGTCCTTCTCTAAAAAAGATTGCAAATATAAAGAGGGAATCCTTTCAGTAAAGCACTGAGATCTGCTTCGGATGAACTGAGACTCTACATTAGGAGGAAAGAACTCTGCTTTTACACAAAGGACAGATTGATTCTACCATATTTGCCATAAAAATTGTGTTTTAGTGAGTTTAGGAAAAGGAAAGAGCTGAAATACCCTCCTTGATATTACAGCAATTATACCATTAAACACTCAGCCCTGATTTAATTTTTCTTATCTGACCATAAAAAAAATTAATTCCAGAGAGACTAGATCAGTGAAGAGAGTTACTAGGAGGGGAAGTTAATTTCCACACCATTAGTCCTAGCTGAGATCAGGTCCACGGCACCTGAAAACTATCCCTTGAGGAATCTTCACTAGTTTATTTGAAAAGATACAATGCCTTTGCGGTACATTTCATGTACTGGTGAAAAAAAAAAGAAAAAAAGAAAAAGAAAGAAAACCAAAACAAAATCTACATTCAAAAGCTAGTTCCATAATTCTTAAATCTTGCTATCATTTTATATTTCTTTCAGGAGGCAGCAACTCCACATAAAATTGGTCATCCCCTTCATTTCCTTTCCCATTCCTGTTTTTCCTGGCTCACTGATACATTTAACAATTGGAGATTCACATCAGGCTAAATGCCTTTCTGATAATAGTTATTGCATGTATTTGGCATACTAGAGTTCAGTGCAATAGGGATTGACAGCAGTAAGTACCTTGCAGAGCAGATGCTTTGATATCAGCCACAATTAAAGTAAAACTTTAAATGCTTATGTCATTATTATGAATGAAGTGTCATCTTCAAAGAGGTTAATAATGCAACATAAGACTTTGCACAAAGGAGAAGTCAATATTACAGCACATGCTGCTTTCCAGTCTCACCTGAAACACTGAAGAACAAGAAAAATATAGTCAGTTTCTCCTCCTACATTCAGATTTAACCAAAAGTCTTGCTCCATACAGAAGCACTGTAGCACTGACACTATACTTACCATATTTTCGCTTAACTAAATATATGAATCAAGGAAAACATCTTCGGGTCTTTTTGGTGTCTATTCTCTCTCACAAAGAACTTGATCCAATCCTTACACAATGCAAGGAACTCGATCCTGAGAAAAGATCAGTGTTAATAATAACTGGGTTAAGGAGACAGTTCTCACAAGCAGAACCAGCTGAGAATTTTACAACTTTTACCATTTGCTTGAAAATCTGAAATAAAATTTATTCTCACTGAATTTAAGGAGAGTTTTCATGAGGTTTGAACTTCACCATGATTTCACCAAAATGTGACTCTTGAGAGACAGATTTTTACAAACCCCTACAGAAAAGCTGGTCTAAAATACGCAACATAAATAATTAGCTAGAGAATTCAGTACTTTGTGTTTTCTCAGAGATTTGAAGACCCCATTCCAACACCTATGAAACATTTATCTAGGTAAATCCACTGAGTTTATACATAGATGTTTTCTTTCTGCATACATGCAGATATTCATACAAAGATCAATTTAACAACTGTTTGTCAAAACAAAATTTCATTCTCTATTATACAATAATAATGTATACTATTAACAATTAGGAGAACCAATATTTAAAACTGGACAGTTGTGAGGAATTTAAAATTATGATATCCACACTCTGGCTAGCTTTTCACCTAAATTTCTTTCTATATTTACTTACTAATGTTATTTTTGGGCTATTTCACTCCCAAGTTGCTCATTTTAATGCAAGCTACAACTACTCCATTTATTTTCAACCAGGAAAGTAAAAGGAGTAGTATTTATTTTCTTAGCTATCCTTTCTAACAAGTTTTAAACAAGTCAAATATTCAATGAAAACACTATAGACAGAACCAGAGTGGGGAAAAAATTATTATTAGCAACAAAAATAACTGTATTAAGGCCATAGCCTTCCAGTATGATTCTATCCTTTCAGAAGCTACAATTCCTAGATGTACATATAAAGCTAAAGGTGGAAGACACAAACAAGTTAAAAACCTCTTCATCAGATCATATATAAAATATATGGCTTGAGGTGATAGAAAATATTATTCTGGCTGGCTAAGCAGGGGAATTGCTTTGACTACCATCATCTCCTTCTAGTAACAGAAACAGTACTAAGCATAAAACTTTACAATAGTTCCTGCAGCAATGTCAGCTGGAGTTCAAGCAGTACCAGGACTGCTGAAGTGTCCTTTACAAGGTAAAGCTACTGTCCTGTTAATGATCTGTTGTGTTTTCCTGATAATGTCATTTGTCTTGGTTTATGCCTGACCTGTACCATTATTAAGGAATAAAATCATAGGTATTTGTAATGATATAATATTTTAATACTAGTCTTTTCCCAAAAGTTCACGTATTTTCTCAGTAAAGGAGGTCATTATTTAGTGCTTCCATTAGGGTAGACCCAGGATTCTGAGCTGAGCTTTTTTGTTCAGATTTAATGGCTCTTTTATAGACACTTGTATCATAAATTGCTTTAACTATTTTGTTTGGTCCTTTCCTTTGTTAAGAATTATTACTATGCCTCCAGCTTAGTAGCTTTACTTGCTAATTCTCCAGTTTTCTTACATCACTTTTAGGGCTCCACTTCCTGGAAGGTTCCTAAGATTTTATGGGATACATTTTTCATGCTCCAACCTTTACCTGTGAGGTGGCCTCTTTCTTAGTTTGAGGCAGATTGTTTAACTAGGGCATTAACACAACATACATTGAAGATCACTTAAAAAATATCTAGCGCACAGTCATTTCCTTCTGATCACCTCATAGAGGGAGCTGTCAGAGCTGAAATTAGAAATAAGATTTTGGAAGTTGCATTAGATTCATACTATTAGAGTATGGCTTTTTCTTTTCATACTGTTATAAAACAGTCTTTGAGTAACTCTCTAACATTCTTTTAGAAATGTTTCATTTGCTGGACATAATGATAAAAAAATCTTACTGAAAATATTTGGAAACCACCATATAGTGTATTCTCTGGCTAGGATAACCAGATAGATGGCAGCATAGGTAAACAGTAGCAAGCCAGCTAATAAAAGCTGGCCAATGCACCTGAAGGGAAAAATAGCTCTTGCAACACTTTTTTTTCAACTCGAGCAGTTGACAAACACTGGGTGTTCCAATAGAAAATCCACCTAATAACAGCCCTAGGAGCAGCACTATTTTCTATCCACTAGCTTCATTCCTGTCCTTCTCATTTGCTTAAGCAGGAAGAGATTGAGAAGTGAATGACTTTTGGTAGACTTTAAGTTAATAACTTCTAATACACCCTGAAGGAAACATCTGTTTTGATAAGACTGCTTTCAAGACAAAGCAGGGTGAAGGACAGAGCATAAAAGACTATTTCACATACACAGAATTATGACAGAATTTTCCAAACAGCAACAATAGCCTCTGGTCAGCTCTCAATTTGTGAAATCAGGTGTTCTGGTTTGAGTTCAAACCAAACCAATTCTGTTTAAAGATTCTACTTTTCAGCTAAATCTCTGCTAACTAACTGCACTTTCTGAAGTTAACAGCATGTTCTCACAGACAGTGTCTGCTTCTAGCAGTGACAAAACTTGATGTTTAAAGTTAGTCTGCTAGATCTATAACAGGTGCTCTCTGTTAACCCCTCTTTCACCCCAAAAAAAAGGAAGAGAAAAGGGGATAAGGGAGAGAGAAGTTAACTCAAACCAGGATATCAGTGAAGTCTCCCAAATCATTGCAAGAGATGATCAGACCACCCATTTATTTGAGTCTAATTTGAGAGGGTATATTCTGTAGCAGATAGATTGGAAAAGTCAGGGCTAGATTACTTATTTTAAGGCTTTCTATACCTATTTATTGCGTGTTTTTTTCAGTGGGAATTCACTACCACTTTGCTTATCTGCTCTTAACATTCATGAAGAAGGGTAAGGTTTTTTCTAATAATAAAAAAAAAGAAAAAATGTAGAAAATATGCACAGCAGATATTGTGCTTTTATATAGTATTGCTGCAGTGGAAATAATAAAATGCAACATATATAGTAAAAAAGTAAGTTGTTTTTTTGGGGGGTGGGTATTTTTCTGTTATGTTGTTGGTTGCTTTTTTTTCCCAGACAATGTGTTCACTAGCCTGTTTATGTTTGGCTAGTCTACCCTGCATAGTTGTTTTCCTTCACCTAGCATATAAAATGTAATGGTTTGTCAGAGCACAACATTTTTAGTGTATTTAGTACTATGTAAACATCCACCTCCTCTAGCTTGGATTTCTGAGTGAGGTTGGCTGCTATCTATCTTCCGTAATTTCGTTTCATATATATTTCGAATGTGGTGTAAGTTCCAATTATCTTTTATCCACTAAAGCAAATTAAGCGCTCTGAGGTTAGAATCAGCCTCCTTCTCTTTATGTCACAATTTAAAGGGAAAATTCTGTTACAATTTTTACCTTTTTTAATGCACAATTAAAACTCAGAAAAAAAAAAACAACGAAACTTTCAGCTTTGGTACTTTCATTCTTATTACAAAGAATATAATGAAAAGAAGAATGCACATTCAGAAGACAGAGATGACGTATAACAGTCCAAGTAAAGAGGTGTTTTCCTACAGCTTGCTCAAAAATAATCTACTAAGAAGTAACAGGTACCATTTTAATTTAGATATAGTCAAAAACACTGGTCTCATCTCCCTTTGGAATTCATGGCACTTTATTTTGTTGTGGTTATTTTAAATTTTTGTACTGACTTATATACACGGCTTTTAAAAGATTATAAACACACCCAATACGTTACATACCAAGATATGGAACTCACTTTCATCATGTCAGCTGGGCATAATGTAGATCCAAAACACCATCAGGCACAGAAAGCAGAAATGGGATTCTAGAAAAAGAGCCAACACACTATTTTCTCACATACATGTTTTCCTTGCTCCAGTAGTTAACATTTTTGAGCTGGAAAAGACTGCAACATATTTTAATGAATTTAGAGCTTTCACCAAACCTCCCAAAAGTGCTATTATTCCAAATTTTGCAAAATGACTGCAAAAAATATCAAAAATGGCACTAAGATTGTCAACAAAAAGTATTCCAGCTGTACTCTTATTCTGTTATCCCAGGTAACAAATTTGCTGAACATTAATGGAAAAAAGAGTATATGCTCTTGTCTATAACAAGTTTGAAAAGGCCTGGATGCGCTTAGGTAGTGCTAAAAGCAGTGACAAAAACATAACATCCTGCATTAAAAACCATCTATGTTACTGCCTTTTGAACTAAAACTTGCTTCAGCTGAACCAATACTTTTGTCCTGACTTCTATTTCTAGAGATAACAAGCAAAGCTAAGGCATAAATAGATTGCTTCAGTGATATTTTCACATATACACACACTTATGTACACATATGTATCAAAATATCCACAGCAGGAATTACTGGCATCTTAATGGCCATTTTAGCAAAGGAGTAAAATCAGAAATGTTCAGCCTTATTGAAACATTTCTTTTTTCTGCTGCCTTGGGCAAGGAAAAACAGCAACTGCCCTGGTTAATTCCAGGGGGAAAAAAAAATCCACAAGTCTGAATAACTTCAAAATTTACTGTACATGTTTCTTTGGTCCCACTTGACCCTATGGCCATAGCAAGAGCAGTAGAAATGCATGTGTTCAATGGAAAACAAACAAAACACAAACCCCACAAACAACAAAACCAAACTCTCTCGAGAAGGAAAAAATTCAAAGACAACAACATTTTGAAAACACATACGATAAATTTTTAGCCAAATTACATTTTTTCTAATTGTTATGAACAGAGGCATTATTTTTTCGAAGGTGAACTACAAAGGCAAGTGGTGAGGCAAATTATTGCCTAGCTTTTACTGTTTACATCTGTGTTAACATTTCTGCCAATGTAGCATTAGCATTCGTGTCCGTCATCTGATCTGTCCTGGGTGGATCAGGAAGGGAGAAGGCATCTGTTTGCGACGGAGCTGACAAGTGAGACTGGGATTCTGCAGGAATATTTCCAAAAGTACGCCCTTAAGAGCCATGTGATTTTGCACTCTCACAGTAATAACGGTATGCTTTCCCAGGGTCTAGCAGTTTGTGGAAAAGCAGTTGTTCAGACCAGGAATAAAGAAGGGAATGAACAGGATTACAGCACTCTGCGGTGTCCTGCAGAGACTCCAGGGATGCCTTATTTAGCAGCATACACCAGGCAGCAACACAGTACTGAGTTCAGATTAATCGGTCTTCCTTCTCAGCAAGGAAAATTAGCCAGGACGGAGTATCATACTGTCACAAGTTTAAAGCTTTAAACTAAACTACCAGAGGTACCTCTACTGGATACAGGACACTATATCTAACTGGAAAGTACAAGCAATCTCCTTCACCCGTACTGTCTGCAAAGGTGCTACCTCCTGTGTTAATGCCAAAGTATCACAGATGAGATGTCATATCTTTCTCTTCAGTCACGTCTCCCACCAACAAGATATGATTAGACTACAAGGGTCTACTTGGCTTCTCTGAAAGCCCATTCTTAATCCTACTTTAATTTGCTGCATCTCAGAAGATTGTGTATAAAAATAAGGGAACCCAGTAGACAAGCAGATCATATATTTAAGGACTTTAGAAACCTTCATTGGGTTTTTTTGCATGTGTGGCTAGGGTGTCTTTAGAAAAAACTCATAAATATTCAGTAGACTTTCATTTTAACTAGTAGATACTTCTTTTTCCGAATCAATTACACATTTTTGCCAACAGTAGAAGATTTGGGAAAGAAACAGGTTTTGTGAGAGTGTGATTTATGTACTCTATTGGCCCTAAACTCAACAACAAATATCTTCTATAAATGTTGGCAAGTCTAAGATAAAGCCATTGCTCTCCTCTTACAATACCCGAATAAAAATTTATTTTCAAAAACCTTTCTTGACAACTTTATTGTGAAAGACAGAACAATCAAAGACATTATTTCCTAAAGTTTTTCTCATGTGTTGGTCTCCTCTTTCCTCGGCCTCTGACAGCTCATCAAGATTATTAAGTATTGGTAGGTAATAGTATTTAGGAGGACCTCACAGTTGCATTTCTGGTTTAATGACATATTATTTTCTCCCTGTGAGATTTCCGAGCCTGTTAAGGATACAGAAGTATAAGCCCTATGCAGTTTAGCTTTTGGCTTCTCTTAGGCAGTATTTGAAGGTGTAGATGGCTTATATTGTAGCCATCTCTTCTGAAGGATGAGATGTTACTTGTAATGATGATATAATAGTCTCATACTGTTATCCTTACCACCACAGAGCTGTAAAAGTCAATTAGAAAAGTCTAGTTATGTAAATTATGTTCTCAGTTTTCATCCCTGCAGAACTCAGCTGGCCAAGGAGGACAGCAGTCAGAATTAATATTTTCTTCCTGGCAAACACGAAAACCCCTAATAAATGTGCAGCTTGTGCTTACTAGTTAGGGAGTGTTACATGTCAGTAAAATCAACTTCAAACTGAAAGCCAGTAGAGTATAAGCACTTCTTTTTTTTAATCACTCAAAAATCATGGTGAACAAGTGGAGTCAGATATTCAGCTTGCAAACCTTTCAGATTTAAAAAATCATATTTTTTGTGGTTTATGATGGATATAAATATAAATTCTCACATGCAGAGACAGAGTACAATCAGAAACTGAAGGCATTTGGAAGACAGAGTTCAAGGCAAAATTTTCTTTCCCACTGAGCACTTCACAACAGGCAACACCCAGGTTGTAGGTGACATAGAAACACAGAAAATATTTTTCAGAAGCTTATAATGTTATTGAACTACCATGCTTCAAAACTAAACAGTCCCCTGTGCATACAAAGCTATCTTTGAATCGACTTTTGAAAGCAAAAAAAAAAGAAACTGTTTGTAAAGGTACAAGTTTTACATTTAATAATAAATAACAGAAAACATATAACTTTCAAGTTGTAGTTAAGTGAACTATTTGATAGCTAGTAGAGCAGGTATCAAAATTTTCAGTTTAATATCCGGTTTTACTACAGCAAGTACAAAAATATCTAGTGATAAAGCAATGAAATATGAATCTATGCACATAAGCAACAAAAATTTTTTATATGACAAGAATTTAGTAAGGGCCCAGGCACAGAAAAGTTGCATATATTTTTTCCTGCCAGTAGTATTTTATTCTAGATTATCAGCTGCTAAGCATTTATTTCAGAGGTGAGGCATATCACACTAAAAACTTATGCTATACATCAAAGTTTCTGGCCAAGTTCTCAGGTTTTCCATTTTCTAAGGTTATAAATAACTGTAAATGTAGTAACATCTACCATCTTCCTTGATTTACTTCCTTTCTCCAGTAGTGACTGCCAGTTGTTGGGACACTAGTTCCAGCCATTAGATGACAAAAAAACCTCATATGCTAGATTTATCTCTTCCATTCTTTCTCCCATACTCTACTTTTTCCACAAAATTCAACTTTTGGCTAATGACATTTTCTTTTATTGTAATGAAAGTGGCAGTCTTTAGTTACTACTTCCAGCTCATAGGAGAGATCATGTGCTTTAAAGAGTTTATGTAGGACCTCAGTCAAAATATTGCTTGCAGTTATATCACTGCAGACATTTTCCCAAGTTTTCTTGTGTGAATTAGAGAAAAACCCTGCCCCCCAACATTGTGCATCCTCTATGACACTGGCCTCATATCCATCACCTAAAAATCTCTCATTCGTCTTAAAACAACTAATTTATGATGAATTTACAACACACCTGCAGAAAACAGGGGTATAACAGATTTCACTGTATTGGATTTAGTGAAGCTCTGCAAGATAAACACTATATCTGTCATTTTATCTTACAATCTCCTTCCACTGCACATTGGTTAGCATAGACTCTAATTTACAAACAAGAAATGAGATACACAACTACTATGAAAGAAGAAATATATGCTTACTCACCTTGCTAAAGGAAAGAAATTGAATTAATACGTTAATGTTTTTTACTTGAGTAAAAGAACTTGAACATAGACATACTTAACTTCTGAATCAGTGAGTATAAAACTCTGTGGTAATTTAGTAAAGCCGTGGCACTAAAGCCACGTGGCTGCCACACAGCCGCTGCCACTGCCCCCTGCCGCGGACAGAAAAGAGTTTTAAAATTCCTTTTTGAGTTGAGATAAGAAGGGTTTAATACAGTGACACATAAGAAACAATCACAGTAGCAACAGCAATAACTACAGTAAGAAAGAAATCTACAAATAAGCAATACCGCGCGGATCGATCGCACACCACGAGTCGCCACCTACCCGCCCTCGCCCTCTCCCCCCAGCCCTGGAACCAGAACTGGCCCCGGGGCATGATGTCAGCATGGTATAGAATAGCCTGGCTGCACCAAATTAACTCTGTCCTGTCTGAACCAGGACAAACTGACACCCAAAATGCTCATCTGACAAAACATACTTTCAAGCAGGGTGTGATTCTGAGACGCTGTAAAAACTCCTAAACTCTTCTAATCCATATAACCAGCAACAGAAGAATATACCTGTACATAATCTAGAAAGTTAGTCTTTTCAAAGGTGAGTCTTAGAATAGCAAAGTTCCAGAATGTAATTAATTGAGAAGTAATCTTAAAAATTGTATTTTTGCAGCAAAAATTGCTGAAATTTACCCTTCAGTACTTTAGCCTGAGTATTCCGCAATAGCATAGGCAGTATAGGTGGCAATTCTTGTGCAAGTCATTCCTTTCAGACTTTATTGTTTTTTGACAATTTTCTTCCTTGTTTTTTCTTGGATCCATTTCACTTTGATTTGCAAGAGTTTTGCTGACTCTTTCCCATCAAATTCTTCCTTGAACACTATTTTCCATCCAGAACAGATTCTATGCTGATCGGATAGGAGCAACCTAAGCTAAATTTCACAAGACCATATAACAGTAGCTTTTGGCTCACAGACTGCTTCAGTCTATAGCCCTGTCATTGCAGCTGCTCCTATAACAAATGACAGGAGCATACAAACAAGGCAGAGTTGCAAGGGACAGTGGATTTCAAGGAGCTATCCACTAAGTTATTTGTAGATACAGCTATTTACAATGTCTAGTGTAATATTTAAAGTGCAAAAATGGATATGAGATTCTTCAGCATTTCCTAGCCATGCCAATGTTCTCATCTATTCTCACTCATCTCCTATTCTCTACCCTCTCCTCCTTATTGCCCCCAACACACATACACAAGCACACATAAAACCCTCTTCTGCTTAGAAATACTTTCTTTGGAAGTTTCACAATGACAAATTCTGGATATATACACAAGATACAAGAAAGTAATTACAGTAAAAACAAGAAGAGTTCTTAATAATTGTTTGTGACATTGGTGTTGGATTCCAATGAAAACTTTCTACTACTTTCAAACTACAATGCCATTCAATTTGTAAGTGTAATAATAAATCTTCTGACATGCAATATAATCTAATTTCCATGGAATAATTTATTCTTAATACTTTAACTACTATACTGAGTCTGTACATACTTTTCATAAATGAATGATAATAAACAAAAACTTTCTAAATTGTCAGCTAGTTGACACATACATCTTCAACAGAAAACACTGCATAAATACTTGAACCACATACAGTTAAAAGAAAGATTAAAAAAATCTAACATCACAAATCAGGAGTTAAAATCCTACAACAACCCTGAGAGTTTGAAAAACTTGCTTATATTTACTATACTATAAGCTGCAAAACAAAACATTACTTGGGTCTGAGAAATACAAAGTGGTTAGATAACCTGTGAACTCACAGATCTGCAAAATTTTCCCTCTTTAAGAAGCACCATCAAGGTTTGATTTTGCCTTTGCATCTACAGTTTACTATATCTCAAGAGTAAGCAAATGCAGTATTATTTCTGAAGTGGAAAGAGATTCCTGAAATAATCAACCACAGGACTTCATTCAGTTTAATTACATGAGTGACTCAAGGTCATATATGACTCAAGGTGAATGACATAGAGCAAATAAAAAAATCTTTACATTTCAGCGCCTCACAAAAAGACAAGGAAATACCTTGACAATGACCACAAGTATCCTAACAAGCACAAAAATTTCTTAGTGTAATTCTATAAGTCCTTACCTTCCATACTTGAGTAGTGTATCGATTCCCCTTTCCAAGCTTTCAAAGCTTTCCATTTTATAGACACTGAAACAGAAACTAGGATAAATTTACACATTGATATGATAATTATGCTTATACTCCAGTTTTTAGAGTTTGAGGCTGATGTTAAGATATGGGTCTCCTTAGACCTAGTTTGCAGTCACTGAAAAAAAGAATCCTATTGCTTTGTACAATTTGGAGAAATGAAATTAATCTCCTATCCTGATAATCTGGAGAAGTGAAGAACAAGTCCCAGTGTTGTACGAAGTTTAAGGAGAGCAGCCTAACTGAGGCTGCCACATAGTTGATGTGAATATACTCCCATCATTTTCCTTCCTTACAGCCTTTTACATAACCAAATGCTTTTGTCAGCAGACCTATGACCTCATAGACCAGACTAAGAAACTGCTATTGACCACTGACATTCACAAAGGTGACACAGCACTACTTACAGATACGTAGAATTTTCTTTATTTAAATACCTTTTCCTACTGCAAAAAGGAAGCAATAGCAAAATATTCTGTGGAAAACTCTCTGCTTAGACCAAGCTCTCTCATTACTTCATTTGAAATCAAATCGAGAACAGCCAGCAGCTCAGATTCAAGTATCTACACTGAAGCAATTGGGAGTATGGTCTTGGTTGATTCTGACATATTCCATGTAAGTAGACCTACTCTTTTTGGACCGGTGGATAGACAATTACTTATAGAAAATAAAGAACAGATTGAAAGCAACTCATCCCAGTACAGTCAATTTCATAGTAAGAGTGATATTTGTCTAGGATGTGGACTAATCATACAAATCAAATCTTGACTCTGAGCCTGGCAAAAACTTTAATTAAAGAAGCAACTCATTTCCCAGGTACAGCTAAAGGTATAATTCATGCATTCAATAAGTACTATAGACTGCCTCCACTGCTCAAACACCTCTGAAAGTACCATGTAGGAAATGAAATATTGCCTGATAATGCATTGTTAAAGACAGAAGAGAAAAGTATGCCAAAATGTGCTAACTCATAAGACAGATTCCTTGCATAAACTGAAAGGAAACCAGATTACTTGTTTTTAATACAGATAATCTAGTTACTTTTCAGAACTGTGGCACCGAGAAAAACATTTCTCTTCTTCCAGCATTTCAGACTATCTATACAAGAAAAACCCACAAAATTGTAGTGGGTAAAAGATCAAGGGGAAAAGATTTATCTGTGGAGAGTTTTGTATTCTCTCACATGCTGGTGGTGTTTCCCACAGATAGACAACTGGTACAGTAACTACATTTTTTCTGTACCTTCCTATTAGGCACTCTCAAATCATAAGAAAACAAGATGGGATCATTTCCCTACTCACAACCAAATTTGAGTCACTATCTCCCCATCTACAACTGTAAGTTAGTCATACATTAATTTTGCACATCATCTCACATGGCCTTATCAAGGCATTGGATGACATTGTGACTTAGACTTGTTTATTGACAGTATTTTGCCCGGACTAGAAATCACCGATGAAAATGCCAAGTCCTCAGTGCATACACCAGAACACAAATCACTTACGGATTCACTGTGCAGATACAGGAAAAGGCTTAAATCTTTTTTTAAAAAATAAATTAGAGCAACACTGGTTGTCCTTTGACTTAACTCTACTTACTGTAAATAAAAAATAACTCTATTTTAGTCAATTATACTACACAGCTATGAAACTGGCTGAAGAGAACAGAAAGTAAAAAAACCCTACATATTATTTCCCATGTGTATGTGTGTGTAATAAATCACCTGTAAATGCCATATTTTACCATGGGTTTTAAAGTGAAAGTCTCTTGTATAGCAAATGACACCAAAGTGTTACCAAAGTACTGCTGACATGTTTAGTCCAACAGAAAGAATTATTTGTTGTTTATGGCTGTGGTGGGTTAACATTGGCTGACTGCCAGGTGCCCACCAAGCCATTCTATCACCCTCCATTTTTCCTCTCCTTCCTCAGCAGAGCAAAAAGGGGAAGGAAAATAAGACAGAAAAAACACAAACAAAAACAAACCAAACTTTGTGGGTAAAACAAAAGCAGCTTAATAACAACAGAAGCAAAGCCAAGCAAACCCATGCATGGAAGCAAAGGAAAACAAAGATTTATTCTCTATCTCCTATCAGCAGGTGATGTCTGGCCCCTTCCTGGGAAGCAGGGCTCCAAGACATGTAGCAGTTGCTCCGGCAGACAATGGAATGGCCCCCACCCTCCTCCTCCTTCTCCCTAGCTTTATAGTTGAGCAGACGTCATATGGTCTGGAATATCCCTTCAGTCAGTTCAGGTCAGCTGTCCTGGTTGTGTCCCCTCCCAAGACCTTGCCCACCCCATCCCACTGCGGGGCTGAATGTTGGGAAGAGCCTTGGTGCTGTGCGAGCACTGCTCAGCAGTAGTCACAATACGGGTGTGTTATCAACACCCTTCTAGCTCCCAGCAAAAAACACTGCACCTTGAGGGCCACAATGAGGAAAGTCAGATCAGCCAGACGCACTATAATGGCTTTACTATAACAAGCAAAATTATTTAAATTATCTCTTTATAATTTATCATGGTTCATTAGACTTTCCCGTAGTGAATTAATATTGGGGTACAAATTCTATGTAAGCTTCTTGAGAATTTCCCAATATTAAAAATCCTACTGGAACAACTGGACAGGCAAAATGGAATGCAGTATGCTCTTCAGAATATTACATTGAGCTGTCCTGGTTGTATCTGTTCTACTAGCATTTTCAGGTACACAGTACTGTCTGCATCTAATTCCAGTCACTGACACAAGTCTGGTGGAGGATTTTGTCAAATGCTTTTTTTTCCATGAAATAAACAACAAGAAGTAATGCAAGTTCAGAAAGTATCTGGCATTTATGCAGACAGAGAGGTTGTTGTGCTTTCCTATTTGCATTTTTTCTCTCAGATGGTGCTATAGCAACCGAAGATGTGATAACTTCTTAAAAAAAAAAACAAAACAAACAAAAAAAACACCAGAAGAAAACCACAGCGTTCACATTTTAAAAACACTAGCAAGCAATAAAGTCTTAGATATATTAATTTTTTAAAATACTGTTTTAAATAATGAATTAGACTAATTTTTGAGAACTGCCTTTCTAATAATTATTAACCTTTTTTTCTTTATTTTTAGCCACTGAAACGAGAGTTAAATCCATATGTCAGGTCATTTTGGCCTATATTTGCAGAGTAATTAGTAAATTGTTGTGCTCTGAAGGGACTTGCTCAGAAATGGCAAGATATTATGTAGTTTTATTTGAAAAAATTGGATGGTCTCCCAAGACTGACAGGCAAAGCTGGAGACCTCAGACTTGTGGTCATTTCTGAAGCAAAAACATGAAGGAAGACTAAAGGAGCAAATTTGGTTTTCCTTAAAAAAAAAAAATAAAATTACTGTGTTAGGGAGCAGATAGATAGAATTATTTACCTTCTTAGCCTTCTAGAAGACTACCAATAATAACAAGAAAAACCCCTCTGCAAAGCCTGCAAATACAACGGCAAAATGCAAAGTGTTGCTACAGAGGAGCTGAACACCTGTGCAGAGGTAGTGTGTTACTAATCCCTAGAAGGGCTTTGATGCTGAATCAGTTATACAAAATCAGCCACCTCTTGAAATACAATTGTGGCAGGAAGAAAATCTTAAACGCTTAAATGAGAAGTCACAGAAAAACATAAAGTATCACAGCATGCTCACAATTTGCAATTTCAAATCTTTTCACACCTCCTAAAAACAAAACTCTGCGGCATCCAAACTGATAAAGGGGAAGCAAAGCAAATACAAAAGGCAAAGAGATCAATAGGATAATGACTTTATTTAAACTATTTGCTGAACAGACCAATAAGTCAAAGATGAATAGCAAAATTAAAATTGACATGAGAATGCAGAACTATGTCAGAACCGACATTGTCAGGAAGGAAGACAGACCAAAACTGGCTGAATTTTCAAAAACAAATATGACAGGTTATATTTTATTAACAGCAATAATGAGCCATTTGTCATTCTATCACCAACTCAGCAGAGTCTGCAGATCTTTGTTTGACATATTGAAACGATAATGACTAAAGACATTCACAGTTTTCACTGCTGTTGTTCTTATCTAGTATTGGATGGGAATAAGTGTAAACTGCATGGGAATAGAAGGATAGTAGGTAAGGAAATTAACTGAATTGACCTGGATTTTATGCGACTGGGGGCAAGGACAGTGTTTCATTTCACTCTTCTGTTAAAATTTTATTTATGCTGAATTATTAATAACGTACAGGGTGATGTTGTTGCTAGAGTCATATAAGTAAAATATGCAGATGCTGAGTACTGGACATCATGCAAACATGTATTTGGTTCAACCTCTAGTTCAACATGTCTTAGTATCCTTATTACCAGAAAAAGGTAGAAACAGAAACCAAAGTTGTGTCAAATAAACAGTAAGAAAATGGGTATTGTGTTATTTTAAGACAATATAACTATTAGAATCATAACCAGTTTAAGTAAAATACTGTGAGATCCAGTTTGACAATTCACAATACTCTCTTGTTCTATGAGAAGTAGATAGGTTTTCACTTTACGCTTAGAAGATTTGCTATAATTACAAAGAGGCACTGCTGGGGTTTTTGAGCTTATGCACATGGAAAAATTAAAATACGGTGATAATAGCCACCTAAATTAGAAAAAAAAGTTGTAGCTGACATTTCTGTGGTATTAAATACCTCTGAAAGCATGCCTAAGAGGAAGGCTTGTCAGCAGAATCGTATAATATTGTAAACCCAACCAAATAAAACTCCAGTGCAATCATGAAAGTTTGCCCATGGAAGAATAACATCTGGGGCTCAAACCATGACATTCCTATGCTTTTTTGAAAAAAAAAAAAAGCTTTTGAGAATATTAGTTTAAAGTCGAAGTCCTTCCTGAAAGAAGAATTTACTATAAGCCTGTTAAGGCAGACTGCTCTGCTTATAATGCTATATTCATTCCTTTCTTAATGTTTCTCAGCTGACTGCATGAAGATCAGATATTAGGATCAATAAAACCTACAATAAAGAGTTTTTAAAGAAGCAATCTGCAATCAAGAAGCATGGAGTACAGAGAAATGCATGACAACATTCCATAACCTTGCAGGGCAGGGAGACCACACAGCCCTATGCCAACATATAAAAAGAAAACCTATTCTGACCAATGATAAAGGACTGCACTACAGCCTGCTCGTACAATACCTGTTTTACATGGAAACCATATCACCCTGACCAAGGAGAACCAGAAAGCTCTGTTAAAACAGCAGCCTTTACTTACAGGATAGTATGAGCAGCGTTATATCTTCCACCTGCAGCTCCAGAAGCTTTTCAGATGGCTGGGTGAAAATAGATGGAAAAGAAAGCCAAACAACAAGAAGTTAGAAAATTACATATCTTTCACTCAATCAACAAGTAGCAAGGCACTGCTTTGAAGAGAATGATATTAATTTCATTTCTTCAGGAGCTGGAAGGATTATGGCAAATCAAATGACATACTGCAGGAGAGGAAAGAACAATCATATGGTTTAAGATTTTTTACACTCTCCTGGAATATTAGATTTTATCCTTGCCTCTGACAAAAAGTTCCTGGAGGAATTTGAACAAAATCTTTCTCTGAATCTTTTAGAAATACTTTTTCATCAGTCTCCATTATTTGGGCATAGAAATTTGAGACCTTATGGTATAAACCACAAAACTACCAAGCACTCACTTGTGAAAAGTGTCAACGGGATTTGATTTTATGAAATCAAATGTCAGTGCTTTGATTTCAAAAATGTTCTACTCAAATAAGCACCATGCAAGATTCTGAAATTTTCTGAATTACAAATATCACAGTGTGCATCCTGGATTAGCAGACAAAATAACTGTTACATGTACTTTAAATAATATTTAAAATTGAGTCAATATTATATACATAGAAAAACATAAAAATATATAAGAAATCCTGTCTTCAGAGCAGGGTTTAAATTTCATTCAGTACTTTAGAATGGGTTGCATATTGAGAAACAAAAAGTAAAATATTGAAGCTGAGTGTCTGCTGCTTATCCTGTGCACTGAGCAAGTCTTGGGGAGAGGCGGGGAAATCCAACATGTTATCATACTTGTGCCTTCTGTTTCAACACTTTTTGTAAGTAGAAGGTGACTGATAAACTTAAGGTATTAATAATGATTCCATTCAGTGCATCTCTTGATACACAGAGAATGAGTTAACAATCTCTTCTTATCTTCAAGGATTCCAAATTGTTTTCTATCCACTATACTCTCATTAATTTTGCTTCCAGCCAGTCTTACCATCATATAAATCTATTTTTGTAGACTCAAACCACATAGGCTGAGAGATTTGGTATCTGCTCAATTTTAATTTCTTTCATTTCTCCTTCATTTTTTTTTCTTAATATAGCTCACTGTTATGCTTCGAGGTCAAGTATAAGGATCAATAAAGCAAGCAACAAACAAGCCATAAAGAAGCAATCTGTACTGTTTATTAGACCAGGCTTGCAGTAGTTCAGAATATGAACTGAATGCTAAAAATGTTAAATTGTCTGTAACAGAATAATTCAAATTACTAACAGTCTCATTTACCCCACCTAGAAAATTGAAAACTATGTATGTATGTATATGAATTCATAATATAAGATGTTTTCTACTTCAGGGGAAGGTGTAAGAGTTGCTTTCCTCAGGCATAAAATTGCCACTCTAGAATACTTAAAATAGTCTTGGGGAAGCTAGTGGAGCTCAACGTTTGTGAGCTTCACACACATCTACACACACACAAATAAAACAGTGAAACATATCACATATCAACTATAAGATGAAGTTATTCTCATACTCCTGGAAACTGTATGTAATGTATGATACCACCATCTTTTCTATTTGAACAAAAATCTGGATTATTACAAGTAGTTGAAACAAGATAATAGGGAACTGGTTGATTTTTAATCAGAAATCACAGTGAGTTCTAACAAGAAGGTTGACTCATATAATTTAATTTTAATATAAATCTTTTACTGGTTTATACAGGAATTTTGGTTCAAATCTAAATGTTTTCAAGATAATGCAGTTGCTGGAAACTGCACAGAATGTTAATATACTGCATCTTGACAGTGCGTTTGTTCCTGATGTAAAAGAAATTTGCTCCAGTTTGATACCAGTTGAGAATCTGACCAAAACGTGTTGAATTTACTGAATTCACCCTGGGAGCCATCCACATATATCCAAGTCTTATGCTGTTAACACAAGTATGCTGTCTTTCCCACAGGAAAAAATACAGAAAAAAAACCCCTGTAATAACACCACAATACCTTATACTACATTCTTCTCTCATTTCATTCTCTGGTTTTCCATTTCAGGTTAGGTGTCAAGGAATAAACACACCTGATTACACGCAAGTAGGAATTAAAAAAATAATATCTTTCCTGTGCCATAACACAGAGGAAGCACTCCTTGTGTACTTCCATAAAGGTTCCTGTAAAGAAATCTGTGCTCCCAAATTACTATTAATCTGCTTTGACCTGAGAGCTAACACATTTGGCTTACCTGTAAGTTACCTCTTTTTCACTCACAAATGTCAGTGGTGCCAGCTTGCTGGAAGAATTAAGTCTCCTCCTTGACTGAAAGTCTAAACCTAGCCTGGAAAAAGCATTACTGCCAAGGGAACCTGTGGATGAGCAATAAAGTTATGGTTTACTGCAGCCTGAGATATAAACTCTTCAATGTTTAACTCCTCTGCTTTGCAGTAAGTAAACCTGAGAGTAGCGATTCCTTGAATTAATACAAGAGGAATCTCATATATAAAAAAAACCCCAACTACTATGTTAGAAGTGTGATATACTTATAAGCAACTCCAAGTGCAGATGGGCCTGTCCATGACAATGTCATCAGGGCAGCGTCCCTTAGGAGGTGCTGATATCTCCTGGGGAAAAAGGAAGAAAACATTACATTGGAAACTACATAGAGCAAAGGAAAAAAGACAAATGCAATTAACCACTGCCAGAGAAGGTGTATTTTTCTTATTACTTCAGTATCAGTTATTCCCCTCTCAGTGTATATTGGCAGGACTTCAACATAGGAGGTTTTGGTTGGCAGTGGCCAGCTCTTGCATCTCGTTACCTTTTCATCCCCAAAGCAGAAAGCCAACAGAGGAATTTATAGCAATAGTAGGAATAAAAGTAAACAATATGATGCTCAGTCATCTACTGTAATCTTGACTTGAAAAATAGTTAAATGCTTTTCTTCACTTGACATTCGTTGCCTGGCAGACACTTCATATTGCTCTGCCATGCAGCAGAAAAGTGTAAGCAGATTTCACTGCATCTGGGGTATAGTCAAATGAAAGTAAAATGAATATTTTAGATGTAGAAATGAAAATCACCAGCTCAAATAAAGTAACAGAATTATTACACAGAAATCATTATCAGTTGGAGGTTTGGTGGTTGCTATGGGATGAGCAATCACAGTCTAACACAGCAATAGGCACGCTTACTCCTGAGTATTACTATTACCTAAGTAGTAATAAACATTTAAATTTCGCTGAGGTCTCCAGAACGATATACAAATAGATCCCACAGTACAAAATAACCCTGTAATTTTCTGTTGCTTTTCCAAAATGCCAGCTATACATATACAGGGTAATAGAGGTTCTGTAGCTGGGCTTCAGAATACTAGAGCTTTGGGTAAAACAGAGGTAAAAAACCTGTGAAACAACTTACTACTATTCACCATTTCCACTGATATATTAGAAATTTCAGTAAAGCAAGCCAAGCAACCAACACTTTCGTATCTTTTTCTTATAACCATGGAAAAGTAGCCAAACTAAAATAAATCTAATTAATCTTACTTGCGAAGTAGTCTGTGAATTTTTTTCTGTGAGAAATGTGCAAATGTGTTTCCTTCTGGGGACACTCTGGCTTTGAGCACTTGTCTAATATGCTTCTTATATACCTAGAAGAAAATCTGTATAGAAGTGACTTCGATGTAGCTAGACAGATACATTTCTGGGTTTGTGTTGTTTTGTTTTTTTTTTTCCAGGAGTTGACATAGCAAAAAAAGCTCATTTTAGGGTATTCTCAAAGTACTTTCTGAAGCAATGACATTTAAATGGCCTCTGACATTTTTGAAGATAGTTTTTTTGTGAAAAGTGGCAAAATTCCTTCTTTTGGTATGCAGCTGCAATCAAGGGGTTTTACTCACCATAAAACATGTCAAAATAATGGATGGCATTCCCAGTAAAGAAAATTAATTTAAACAAGTCAGGTAGAAACATATACCCTTCTGCAGAGAAAAGATTCTTTGTAGAGGTTCAGCTTATTTATTACCTTTGTGGAAAACCATACTACACAATTGTTTGAGACTGGTTTATTTTCCCAGCATATGCGTTTGAAATAAAACAAAATTCCAACACTTCCATTGGTAATCTTGCTTCTCTCAACTTGTGTGAAAAAAAAAAAAAAATCCCTTTGACTTCCAGCTGGCCTATTAGTTAGTTAATTAGTGCAGCTTATTACAAAATCAATAACAACATGCCATTGCTGAACCATTTCCCATTTACGAATGTGAATATACCAGGCTTCAAACTACTTCATTATTGAATTTATTTGTTGGAAAGATTCTTCAGTGAGTAATGCATTAGGCTGGCATGGAGTCTCTCAGTTCCATGTGTACAGAACACAAATAAAAGTGGGGATCAGGAAAGACTGCTTACTACCTTTTTATTTCTATAAATTCTGTTTATTTATCAGACCCTTCTTTACTGTATGAGACACCAATAAAATACAGTATTAAAAAACCACACATATTTCTGTATTTTTCCATACTTCTCTCTCTAACAATAGAAATAAAAAGAACAACAAAATTCACCCATTTTAACTCATGTAGTTCCTGGCAGTATCTTTTTTTTTATGTGTTACCGAGCACAATAACTTCAGATGCACAACTACCGCAGTTGTTGTCAGATACAAAGGGAGACATGTCTGGTCACATTGTTAACTCTCAATAGGAATACAGTAATTCTAACCAAACTATTGTTCTCCTAGCCATTGCAGCAATATTAGAAAGAAAATTCTCTAATGCCACTACATCAAAAACAAAAGCAAATTCAACTCTCAGACTAGATAAAGTTTAAAAAGATAGTAAGGTAGGATTTTGACTTTATTTATTCTAAGGTCTCATTAAAAATTCAGGTGCCACGTAAAAAAGTGATAGTTACTCAACATATTTTAAATGTTATGTTATCAGTAATCAGTTTGGAAGATCTTAGGATCATAGAACAATTTAGGTTGGAAAGAATGTCTGGAGGTCAAGTAGTCAATCCCTCACTCAAAGCAGAATTGATAGGATCACATTAACTTAAGGCCATGTCCAGTGAAGTCTTGGGCATCTCAAGGATGGAAGTTCCAGAAACTTCCTAGGCACTTGTGCCAGTGTTTGACAACCCCTGTGAAAAGAGAAGCTATTCTTTATACCCCATTTCTAGCAATTAGCTTTCTCTGGTAGCAGCAAGCCACCAGAAAAGGTTGCTAGAAAAAGCAGGTCCCAGGAGATGTTTCCTGAGGGAGAAGCAGGCAAACTGTGGTGGCAGCTGCTCCCTCTCCATTACCTGCTGCTTTTACCCTGTCGCACATGAAAAAAATTACCCGTAAGGGGCACAGTGAGGCTTTCAAATGCAGCATGCTATTGAATAAATCTTCCTTTTATGAATTTGACTAAAGTTGTCTGTCACTGAAGAACATCTAGTCTCAAATTAGATCTCTGGCCCTGTTGTTAATGTAGCTACTTCTGGTTCTCTGTAAGCTCAACTTTTTCCTTAAGCTCAACTTTTTCCTTAAACTCAACCTTTTCCTAAATCAGTTTGTATTCTACTTACATGACTTTTACTGAGAATAGCAAAGAGTAGACGTGGGACATTGTTTCCTAAACTGAAAGGTTTCTATAGCATATAAGAAATGTCTCAAAAAACCTTCTCACTTGCACTCAGTAACAGGCAATTTAATGGTATAAAAAAGTATTTCTGTGGATCTGGACACTGACAGAAATTATACGGCCATAATTTCTTTGCTGCAGGACTAACATTGAATGCAGAAACAAGCATTGAAATTATTATGAAAAAAAACCACAACAAACAGCATAGTTGTATCCAGATATCTGTCACAGGTAAAATGCTTGGCATATTCTGATTAAGTTATTCTGCCCAGCCATTTTGTCAGGTGCCAGCACACTGAATGTGTATATTCCAAGTTTAATTTCATCTCACAGTGTTAGAAGATTATTTCTTCTTTTGATCACTTCGACATTTCCTGACCATTGGCACTCCCTCTTTTACTTGGTTACAAGAATTAGTAGATCCACAACCCAAGTACTGTAGGCCAGGTTGCAAGGTTGATCCCTCAAGGTTTGTCAGGATCTTAAGTTATTCTAGTCATGTGATTATATTAGGTTAGAGCTCAAATCTTCAACGACACTTAGAATTAAGTAAGCAGGTGGGATTTGTACTTGTTCACAGCATTCCACTTAGTTCCAAAAATAGAAAATGCATAAAATATAAAACAATGAGCCCTAGAGAAATCCAACTTCATTCATTTTGGCTCTTCCTTAAGTTACAAAGTGTTTCTATGTGTTGATCTAAATAAGGTTCTTGTGCGGTCAGTTAACAGCTCCTCATACTATTTAATTTAGATGATTAGATCTTACAGGCTCATCAAGTCTTCAAAGTGTTTATTGATTTGAACTGATGATTTCTAAAGCTCAAACTTGAAGAAAAAAAAGTATATAAATTGTGCATAAAGGGACCACAAAATCATCACCAGAACACTGGCTCTTATTCATTGGTGGACAGAGCTAAACTGCAGTGGTGTAGCTGTGTAAGCTCCAGCTTCACTTCTGAAGAAGTATCTCTACATTTTATCCAAACTGAACAAGCCAGTTTAATTGAAGTATCAGTTGAATTCCAGAAATTCAGTAGTTCAGAAAATAAAAGATGATTGCTATGCCTGGGTAAGTATTGGTGAATCCTTTTTACTAAACTTGACATTCTATCATAGATAGAATCTATGCAGCAGTACTTCCTACAGAAAAAAGGTATATTTTCTCCCACAGCAGGGTGATTCACTAGCTAACAGGGTCTTTGACTGAACCAGTCATCACTTAGGAGTTGCAGTGAGGAGCTAATGAGTGCTTTCAGATTAGCATCAGTGTAATCTATTTAGAAATTGACCAAGAGCATAGTCAGGAATACCAGAACACCAAAAAAAAAGAAAAAAAAAAGTGAGGGGAAGAAACATATCAACAGTTGTAGAATCACATGTTCTGAGTAAAAATTATATTCTTGTTGACCATGGGGGAAAAAAAAAGTTGCAATAATTGGCTTAAATTGTGGTAAACTATATTCTGGATACAGCTACTTGTATGGTGATGCTGATGTTTTTCAGGCTGCAGTTTCTAGTAATGTATATACTTGTTTTCCCTGTTTCCTAATGTTTTTCTTGGTTCATTCCTTCTTTGTTTTTGATATATTGGTGGCAGTTTACTACTTCTTGCTATTATTGTTATCTTCTGATTTTTAATCGCTTAAGTGTCTTAGAAAATTAAGTTCATATATTGTGATTTATAGTAATCTATCTAGTGACTTATAGTTGCTTTCATCAATAATCTGAAGTCTGTGTAAGTGGTTAAATGCCTGGATGATCTGTTCAGGTACTGTAGCTGAGCAGGTTACATGCTGTACCTGTAAATGGTTCTTTCACACCCTGCTAACGGCTCATGGCTGACAGTTCAAATATGGAAGCACAAATTTCTTCTTTCAGCAGCAAGAAATATGCCTCTGGCATCTTTGTTTTGCATTTGTCAATCATGAAACTGTATACCATACAGATTCTGAGAACAGTAGAGCAGCAGTGGCACCACAAGAGTTGTAAAAATACTCATATTTGGGGATTTGAAGTTGAGATTGGTTTCATGGAAAATAACAGAAAAAGCTTTGCAAATAATCCATGGACTGTATGCCAGTGCTTGATTACACCAGTACTTTGCACACTCTGACATCTTACTTCGGTAGACTTCTTATTGCTTTGAAATTAGTGCAAAATCCTGATTTTGGTACAATTTTATCTGGATTTACCCTTTCATCACTGAATGCACACACCATTTCTTTGATAAACCTCTCCAGATCTATTCATTATCTTATCATTTTAACAGAACAACAATGATGAACCGAATTTTTGAAGCAGTGGCTTTGAAAAGCCTTCACCCCCCAGCCAGGAGGTCTATGGGAACAGGCTGAGATTTCCCAAGCTGAACCTCATGAATTTTGGTACAGCTTAAAGCTCTGATACACAGCAGTCAAGTGGCTATAGAAATGAGGCTCCTTAAAAATCTAGGTAAAAGGTGTTTTCAGATCACATCTCATACTGCACTTTCTCTGATTTCTGCCACACTTTTACCTGGGAACCAAACAATCCTATGCCACATAGAGCCCTTCTGTGTTAAGTTCCAGAAGGACCAGTGGAGTAGGAATGATCTACTAAGTGATGGCATACACACTTGCCTCTGAAAGAAAGCAAGCTTCAGTCTAAGATTCCTATGTGCACATGGGTCCTGGGAAGTAATCTGGCTATAAAACTTATTTTGTTACATCTCTTTTTGCAAAGAATGGAAGCTAAAAAGATCTGACCACCTTCAAGGAACTTATCTCTCCCTTGACAGTGCACAATTTTTACCCAATGTTTGCAGAATAATATACTGTGATGAGAGAATGCTATGTTAGACAGGGGATAGAATAAAGTTTATGAGAAAGGATATATATATAAAAAATATAATTTCTCAGAAGAAATTCTAGGCTTATCCTTTCTGGGTACTCAAGGTGCTTTGTGCAAATAAAACACTCCAATATCTGTTTGCTTCACAGTCCCAGAAGAAATGTGAACTATGTTTTAGAAGCCAGATTTGTTTGAAGCTTATGTGATATAAGGTGAAGTGCTTCCCTGAAGTATACCATAGAGTCTTGCTCTCTGCACTGCAAAATAGGTCTGCTGTCTTCATGTATCGCTGTGGATGCAGATACAAGTTAGCAGATCTGCAGAAAGGAGTGCACCATCCAGAGACAGCGAAAATTTTTAGTGCTTGCGAAAGCCAGCTTAGTAGAGACAGAGACAAATACAAGCAACAAATAAGATTTAACTCCTTCAGGTAACAATGCACAGGAGAAAACTGTGGGCAAAAAGTGGTTCATCAAAATATGAAGCACAATTATTTCAGCAGAGGACTAAAATGGTTCACAAAATGATTTCTTTGTGTAGTACTACATGCTGTGTCATAACATGCATTATTAATTTTTCCAGCAGAGTGATTCAACAATATTTTCTGTGCCATGTCACAGATCAAAGACTGGGATATTGTTCCCATTAAATATGACAACAGTGATAATTATTTTTGTTAACATCCCAATGAATCGTCTACATTACTTTTTGTTGGGAGCAAATGTGTGTCAATATTGACGCTTCCTTACATTTTTTCTCTTTGCTAGAAGGTAAATGGGATGATAATTTTCTTCCTATCAGAAAATAAGATTAATTTTAAAATCTGTTTATACTGTAAAAGCACTGAATAATAGATCAATGCAATGTAGTCCATGGAACATTGCAGAGTATCTTCAGTTATTTCCATGAAATCAAACCTCTACCTTCAGTCCCTAAGGACTAGGTTTTTAATAAGTTTTGTGGTGCCATTGTCACTTTACTGCACCATCTGCTTTTAGAAGTCAGTGAAGAAACAAAGCGAAGTTTGGAGGCATTGAATAAAAAACTTCTAAATACCAAGAGCAGACAAGGACAATATTGAATTATTTCCATGTTCCTTTAGAATCTCCCCCATGCTTAGAAATTCTGCATGGCGACAGGCAGCAAAGCAAGTTATATGGAGCAACTTGCTACTTATAACAGCAGTAAACTCCTTACTGATGTAAGGATTGTAATTCTTACAGGAATAATGCACACGGTAAACAACTCCATAAAGTTCATGCATTGCAGGTCTTTCCCCTGCTCGGATCTCATTCCAGAGCTGCAAGACAGCATCTTACTCCTTGTGCTCCTTTCAGTTTCCCTATGCTCTATATCAGTAGAAGGGAACAAAAAGCTTACAATTCACACCTGAGAATCCCTCACATAAAGGTATCAGAAAACTTGGGTGCTAGGAAACCTTACAAGCTCTGAAGTCAACTGAAGACACCACCTGCTGATTGACCAACCTCAGCAGGTCAAATGACAGTGTTGCAATCAGACGTGAAAATCATTTTATAAGGAGGAGGCACATTATAGTTCTGAAATAAGATCTCTTTACAGAGTAGCAAGATATGCATTTCAAAGTGGTATCCTGATGACTTTTGCTCACAGAGGAATAAATGATCAAACACATATCAATAGCTTTGATCTATGCAGTGCAGGTGAAATGACACTTTTTAACCGTTCTGCTTCAAAAAACACCCTGTCTAAATGTAGATTTAGTTCATTTAATACTTCCTATATTGTCCTTCAAGTTAGCAGAAACCTGTGGGCATAGTGGCCTGTTACGAGTAATCATTGACTCTAATCTAAAGTCTTATATTTGAAAAACTCCTTAGCACATGACTACTTGTGTTTGCTCTTGCTATCTGTAAATGTCTGTACCTGCACATTTTATACTTACATATTACACGTGTTTCTTATATGGGCTTATAATAACAGACAATTAGAAAGCAACAATATTAGTATCCACTAATACTGTAAGATTTGAACACCCATCTTACTGTTTTTTTCAATATTTCTAAGGCAACTGGAACATACCAAGTAGTACACCGTAACCACTGTTCAGTCTGTTTCTCAGTATTGACTAGCATTACAGCTGACTGAACCTTAGGGACTTCCTTCTGCCCTACATCATGACTCCTTTCACAGTGCTCTAACTTGAAAGAAATTCTTTAAGCAGAGAAAAAAAAATGCTTCAAAAGCTTACCAGAGATATCACAGATTGGTGGAACTACAGCACAGATTCAGAAGATCTCTATGTTGAACAAGAAAAGAAAAAGAAAATCTCTAATTAGTAAGCTCACTTTTTATGCAAGATGTCAAGTTTTCACACCAGTAACAGCAGAGAAAACTCAGCAGGAATTTAAGAGCTGTAACAAAGCTCAGTCGCAACAAGGAGTATCTTATAGTTGAATGTGCATGCTTAAATTGTGTTCACAAAGCATTTTGCTCTTAACTACATTGCCACAGATTGCCATGGGAACTGAGGTCAGGAACTGGAAATGTTTTTCAGTGAAGGATCATAGATAAAGATAACTTTAAACTTACATGACAGAGTCTCCTTCTGTTTGGTTATTGATTCTACACTCCCTCTTGAAATCTGGAAAATTTCTAAACACTGAAAGGATTCTCTCCACAGATGAAACTGATGTTCTATATTCTATAATGTTTTAATCTCATTTTTTGGAGCAGTGTTGAAAGCTGCTCATCAGAAAGCTTAAGTACAATTTAAGTAGAATGTGAGCTGGACTGTTAAATCTTTCTGACAATTTTCTTGCAGTATAAATCAACATGTTTATAAGGATCTGATTTAATATCATCAAAGAATTGAATCTCTGTGCTCAGTCACTCTTTGATAATTGAAGTGTAGGGTTTATGCACTTGAATCAGGAAAACAGTACAGTCCTAAGGAATGGAAGTTTTGACCTGAGACAGCTGAGGTTCATGTCTAAGTATAACTATTGAAAGTGCAGCTCAACTTTAGCTATTGGTGATGCAACCATACACATACATATAAGGTGGATACTTTCTTAAAATTACTGGGATTATTGTGAGCTTTAATATCCCAAGAGCCTACTGAAAAGGTGTGGAAATTGATGATTCTTGCATTTTCTGCTTCTTGTGCTGAGTCCAATAGAACCAAATGCTTGGAAGCTTCCTCTCCTTGAAGCAATTGTCCTTGGCTTTTATTTTAAAAGCATAAGAATCCAAATACAGAATTAATCATTAACTTAATTCTGTCTTCTCAAGAGTTTCTGAACAGTTCATTTCAATGCGACATGCCACCACATTAAACTTTTTAAAAATTAATTTTATATTATATTTGGCTTATCAATTGAGAGGATAGCATCCAAATTTCAAGTCTGAAGATGTGCATATAGTTGCTAAATTTCAAGTCAAGAAAACAGCTCTTAATTCTGATGAATCCCTGAAACTGCAATTTCATACTACACAAAAAACATAGGTAAACACTAGCTGCTGCTGGGGCTGTCTTCAACTGAAAGCTGAATGAATTCCTAATAAAAGTAATTTTACATGAATGTGCAGAAAACTGTAATGATCACCTTTCTACCAGAAGATGGATGACAAGAAACAGTAGTCAATACTCCATTAGCAAGCCCATTATAACCTTGGAATAGAAGCACACTCTATTTTAGAAAGCTAAAACAATTATAAGTGAATTCTAACAGCTGAATAAATGTAAATGCTAATCTATGGTTACAAAAGTTAAATAAATTAGTCATGACATCACTTCTACTACACAAAAAAGTTAGTAACTTATTATCAGGCCCATTATCAAACTCTTTATTATGACTATACACACTCTTATGGTTAATGTTCTGTCAGCATTTCCATTGCAAACACTTCAGGAGCTTCCGATTCAATCATTGCTGAAATTCTGCTTTGGATCCTTCATTCTGGAAGGCATTTTTATAGATAGTTTTAGCATAGTTCTAAAAGAAACTATAGGGGTAAAAAAATAACAGCTGTTATTTGACATAATTACTTCATGTTCAGAAATTCCTATGCACCTATGGACATTCAAGTTTCTAATCAACTCAGAGCTACACTGACAAGAATAGCCCAGCCAAACATTTTTCAAGACTGAAAAACTGAAAACATGAGTGTGGACCCCCTACTTTTTTCTCAGAATCAAGTTAATGGCTAGGAATATGTTCCTTTGTGCAAAATTCTGATTCTTACATAGTATCTAGATTTCAGTGAATACAATGAGAAAATTAGATTTCATTTTTGCTGATTCAACAGACTTACCGGATCTGACTCTCATTTGACATACATTGTCTGCCAGTGGAGATACAATATTGAACTACCTACTGAAATGATTTTAAATAGTTGCTTTGTCTCATGTTGTGGTGACCTGGTGATGATGGGTTAACACTTGGACTTGGTGATCTTAAAGATCTCATCTGACCAGAACGATTCTATGTCAGTTGAAATCAGGAATGCCAGGTTCATGGGTTTTTTTCTTTGCCATAACAAAAAAATGCATCTTAGGTGCTCATGTGGACCTTATGAGTTCAGGGGACTTCCATTGTTTGAAAGAAAAGGATATAGGAAGAATTCAGGAAAGCATATTGCACATTGTCCTCCAAGCAGTGTTTATGTTTAGCTTCCTCTAGGGTGGTCTGTCATGGAAGAGTATGTTATTGTTTGGGTTTTTGTCAGTCAGAGTGAAAAACAAATTCTGCACTTTCCTACAAGATTGAGAAGTGAATAGCTTATGCAGAAGGACTCCATTAAAAGAGTCTTTCTAAAACAAAGTGAATAATTTTTGTGGTCTAGCCCAGTTGTACAAAATGTAACACCATCAGCTATGAATTTCAAAAAAATAAGGGAATCCAGACGCACTACAGCTGTTATTAAACCAAGCTTGATGTTGAGAAGGGGTAATTTTCCTAAGGCATTTACCCAATTTTACATACTTGTTCTTACCAAAACAAACTTTTCCACACTTTGAGACAATGAATAATAGTGGCTCTATCTTGGTCTATTTAAAAAGGAGGCTTCAAATTAAAACCCATTATAACGAGCATATAATGAAAGGCTCCTTCCCCACTAACCTATAAGATGAGCTGTGTGATAGTTACATGTGTTAGTACACGAGT
The DNA here is from genome assembly GCA_033124195.1 of Coracias cyanogaster. Classification (NCBI taxonomy): domain Eukaryota; kingdom Metazoa; phylum Chordata; class Aves; order Coraciiformes; family Coraciidae; genus Coracias; species Coracias cyanogaster. The sequence continues at coordinate 49,875 of JAVSBS010026289.1, read as the reverse complement.
ATGCTCCCTTAAGCAGGAAATCAAAAAATATTTCAATGGAGGGTGCACATCTCTAGAACAGCATATGTTAAACACTGTTGCTAGAAAGATTCAAAGACATACACATAAACAGGCTAGACAGATGGATTTCTGGCAGCTCACAGTCACATAGCTTAAGGGAATATATTGTGATTACTGCAACTTAGGTATAGAATCATAGAATCGTTATGGTTGGAAAGGACCTCCACGATCATCAAGTCCAGCCTTCATCCTAACATCTCTCTAGCCACTAGACCATAGCCTCAAGTGCTACATCTACTCCTTTTTTAAACACCTCCAGGGATGGTGACTCCACCACCTCCCTGGGCAGTCTGTTCCAGTATCCAACCACTCTCTCAGTAAAGAATTTCTTCCCAATATCTAATCTAAACCTCTCCTGACGCAACTTGAGGCCATCTCCTCTCATTCTATCATTAGTAATTTGGGAGAAGAGACCAACAGCAGCCTCGCAACAACTTCCTTTTAGGCAGCTGTAGAGAGCTATAAGGTCTCCTCTCAGTCTCCTCTTCTCTAGATTAATACAAAGCTGAGGGATCACAGGGGTCAAGCTCTCTTCTTCAATGGCTGGCATCTTCGGAGTACTCTGCCCGTTCTACCTTCGATCCTGAGCTGTGTGTTCCTGAATCCAGCTCCAGAATCCAGCTCCTGAGTCTGGTTCCCATCTGCCACTGAGTCCAGTCTGGGACTTCCCCAGCGCCCGCTCCACAGCATCAGAGGTGATGGTGATGTAATTGCCCTCAGGGGGGTTGGTTTCAGTACTGCTTTTGTATCTAAGTTTCCTTTTATTATTATTATAGCCATTTTTGTTTTCTTTTCCAGGCCATAAGTCTTTCTCCCTTGTTCCTTTTCTCTTACCCTTTGGAAAGGGAGAGGGGTTAATAGAGAAAATCTGTTATTTAATCTAGTGGCCAGCCCAGCCCTAAACTGTGACAACAGTAGAAGTATTTTTTTTATTATTTTGAATGGTTTTATTCCAATAAGAATTTGATACTCCTCATTTTCCCAGGGCCACCTTGGATTTGTCCTACCAGACAAGCATTCTCAAGGTTTTTTTCCCTTTGAAACACCTCTGAAAAAATAAGTTAAAAAAATCACACAGTACTCTCCAGCATTCACCAGAAACTCCACAGCACTCTGCAGCTTGGCATTCAGCTAGCTCCAACTACCATTTGGAGTTTACATCACTGCCAATGTAAATTCCACCACAGCGCTAAGCTGTTCGTCTCTCCTTCCCCCATCTAGGGAACTTAAGAGTTTCTATGACTCTTACGACGATAGTCTCTGCTGATACAACTTTATTTTATCTAGGAGACCAAGGGTCAATAGATGGCCACTTGCCTTTTCCAATATTGGTGGTGTAGGAACCAACAAGGAGAGGTGTGCTGCTAGACCTTCTATTAACAAACAAAGAAGGTCCGGTGGGGGATGTAAAGGCTGGGGGCAGCCTCGGCTGTAGTGATCATTACATGGTCAAGTTCAGGATCATGCAAGAAAAAGGTATAGAAAATAGTAGGATTTCAACCCTGGACTTCAGGAGGGCCCAACTTTGTCCTCTTCAAGGACCTACTTGGAGGAATCACATAGGCCAGGATGCTAGAAGGCAGAGGAGCCAAAGAGAGCTGATTAATATTCAAGCTCCTCTTCCTCCAAGCTCAAGATCAGTGCATCCCTTTGAGAAAAAAATCAAGCAGAGGAGGCAGGAGACCTGCATGGATGAGCAAGGAGCTGCTGGAAGAACTCACACGGAAGAAAGAGGTTTACAGAATTCAGAAAAAAGGGACTTGTCACTTGGGGGATTATAGAAACATAGTCAGGGTAGGTAGAGAGGCAATAAGGAAGGCCAAGGCCCTCTTGCAATTATATCTGGCAAAGGAAGTAAAACAGAACAAGGGCTTTTTCAAGTACATAAGTAGTAAAAGGAAGAGCAGGGAAACTGTGGGCCCACTACTGCATGAGGTGGGAGCCCTGGTGACAGAGATGCAGAGAAGGCGGAGCCACTGAATGCAGCCTTTGCTTCAGTCTTTACTGCTAAGACCAGCCCTAAGGAATCCCAGACCCTGGAGGTAAGAGAGAGAGTCTGGAGGAAAGAGGATTCTGCACTGGTTGATGAGGACTGGGTTAGAGATCAGTTAGACAAACTGAACACTCACAAATCCAAGGGCCCCGATGGGACACACCTACAAGTGCTGAGGGAGATGCCTGATGTTGTTGCTATGCCACTCTCCATCATTTCTGAAAGATCATGGAGAATAGGAGAGATGCCTGAGGACTGGAGGAAAGCCAGTGTCACCCCAGTCTTCAAAAAGGGCAAGAAAGGACCAACACAATTACAGACCAGTTAGCGTCAGCTCCACTCCTGGAAAGGTGATGGAACAGCTCATTCTGGAGGTCATCTCTAAGGACATGGAGGAAGTTATCAGGAGTAGTCAGCATGAATTCACCAAAGGGAAATCATGCTTGACCAATCTGATTGTGTTCTATGATGGTGTGATTAGCTGGGTAGATGAGGGGAGAGCTGTGGATGTTGTATTCCTTGACTTCAGCACGGCTGTGGACACTGTCCCCCACAACATTCTTATAGAGAAGCTTAAGAAGTGTGGGTTAGATGAGTGGACTGTGAGATGGATTGAGAACTGGCTGAACAATAGAGCTCAGAGGGTTGTGACCAATGGCAGAGAGTCCAGTTGGAGGCCTGTAGCTAGTGGTGTTCCCCAGGGGTCAGTGCTGAGCCCAGTCTTGTTCAACATCTTCATTAATGACCTGGATGAAGGGATGGAGTGTACCCTCAGCAAGTTTGCTGACAATATGAAACTGGGAGGACTGGCTGATACACTAGAAGGCTGTGCTGCCATTCAGCGAGATCTGGACAGACTGGAGAGTTGGGCAGAGGGGGACCTCATGAAGTTCAACAAGGGCAAGTGTAGGGTACTGCACCTGGGGAGGAATAACCCAACACACCAGTACAGGTTAGGGGTTGACTGATAGGAAAGCAGCTCTGCAAAAACTTACCTTGGGGTCCAGGTGGACAGTAAGTCAACCAGGAGACAGCAATGTGCCCTTGTGGCCAAGAAGGCCAATGGTCTCCTGGGCTGCATTAAGAAGAGTGTGACCAGCAGGATGAGGGAGGTTCTCCTCCCCCTCTATTCTGCCCTGGTAAGGCCACATCTGGAGTGTTGCGTCCAGTTCTGGGCTAAGCAGTTCAAGACGGACAGGGAAATACTGGAGAGAGTGCAATGGAGGGCTACGAGGATGATTAAGCGACTGGATCATCTCCCTTAGAAGGAAAGGCTGAAAGCCCTGGGGCTCTTTAGCCTGGAGAAGAGAAGGCAGAGAGTAGATCTGGTAAATGTTTATAAATATCTGAAGGATGGATGTCAGGAAGATGGGGCTAGTCTCTTTCCAGTGGTGCCCAGTGGTAGGACAAGGCGCAACGGGTACAAACTGGAACACAGGAAGTTCCACCTCAACATCAGGAAAAAAATTCTTTACCTTGAGGGTGCCAGAGCACTGGAACAGGCTGTCCAGAGAGATTGTGGAGTTTCCTTTTCTGGAGGCTTTCAAAACCCGCCTGGACACCTTCCTGTGTAACCTGCCCTAGGTGAACCTGCTTTGGCAGTGGGATTGGACCAGATGATCTCCAGAGGTCCCTTCCAACCCCTACTTTTCTGTGATTCTGTACGAAGTGTTAATTCAGTAAATGAGGGATGACAAGGTGCCTTCCCCTTCTCAAATGAGGACAAGCCACTAAAAAACAATTCTCAAAGATGCTACTAATTATTTGTCCATTTCTTCTGGCAACACATTTCTTTAACCACAAAAGCACTATTTTGATACTATTATCTTAAACTAGACTAAGAATTAACATTTCAGTCCTGGTTTCCCCCAGAAATACTCTTCTCTACATGCAGATTCCAGATGTCATATCTGAACACAGCTGCTGTTTCCCAATTAGCTCTCAAATTTTCTTTTTCTGGGGAGCAACACAGATCTCCTGCAGGCCATAATCAAAACCAGGGTGCCTCATGATCCAGTCTCTAGCTTTCAGGAAAGGTCAGCTTGTTGGCACACTTTATGCCCTCAACATACAAAAAGAACTACTATTATCTCTTTGGGACAGAATAAGCATCTGTGTTTTAAAGCAAAACTGAGAGTAACAGCATGCATACACACGGGAAACGGTTAAAGTGTTTCAATTATGTATAAAGTCAAAACTGCATCTTTAAAAATTACCATTTTCTTCAAAGTACCTTTGCACACCAGGGAAAGGTATTTGACAAAAGAATACTCATAGCAAAAGCCAAAATATTTTTCTAGCATAGTTCCTCTAGAGATTTCTTTCTTTAGAGAGAACTACAAATTCCATTATGCACTTCAACTCTAACAGTAAAACCCTTTTGCTTCAGGAAAATCACTGCTTGAAGAAGAGCCCAACGCTTACCAGGAGGGGGGGAAAAAAAAAAAAAAAAAAAAATCAATCACAAATGAAGCCTATCCCGTGAAGCAGCACAGAACTAAAAGAAAAATATTAGATTGAAAACACAAAATCTTTAAGCCTCAAAAGGCAAGAACTCCATGGCAGAAAACTTAAGTTTCCAGCCAGAATTAAACCTATTTCTTCCCCTATCCCATTATTAACTACCTTGAAACATACATGTATTTTAACATAGATGAATCCTAACATAACATTCAAGCCTACACACTTAAGTATGCTTTTGTACAGCAGACAGACAAAGGAATGGCAGGATAGCTCCAAAATATTTCAAGTAACCACAATCTATAAGACAGATAAATAAGACAAGTAAAGGAATATTGGCACCCATAAAAATACTGTAGAACATGAAAAGCTTTCCAAATAATGAAGAACAGCTGGATTCAAGCTGCAGCAATGCCACTGCTGAGTACCTGCTCAAAGGGAACACCTGCAAGGTTACAAAAACCACAAAACATGGAACTCATTTTTGAAAATTACTACAAAATTATTGTCAGTCACTTCTTTCAGAGTCATAACTTAAAAGTGTATGAGACTTGCCAGTATTTACTTCTCATATTTTACTTACAGATTGAAGATGCACTTCAAAAACAGATGTACTGCTGACATTTGAAATTATTTCTTTCAACACCATAATCAAAGAGCAATAATAGCTAAGATAAAATAACAAGTTTTTTCAATTCCTATAACCTTGCAGCTCAAAAAAATCCAGTATTTGGACTAGACAGGAGTAAGCACAGAGAAATTTTAAGAAACAGACTAATAACAATCTCAGCATTTTGACTGAAATCTGCTAATCTAAAAATGTACTACTTAAAATAGTCTACTACTAAAAATGTCCATCTTCCCATACAGTTTGATTTAAAATACCATAATCTATTGAAACTGTCACTGGAAATGTCAGGTTTCCCAGAAGCTCTGGTAATAGTTCATAAATTGTACTTGACTTTTAATCTTCCAAATAAAATCTGTCTCAACTGAAAATAAAAATAATTCTGAAGACTGAGAGTTACCAACAGCTGCAAGAATAAGTGAAGACAAAAAAGCACACCTTGGGAAAGGCTTGTTTTTAATTAGCGAGATACCTTCTGTTCATAAGGAATTGTTTTCAGAGGTTTTTTAAACACAATTTGATTCCCTAGTAAAATCAACAGCAATGAATTTAAATATAGCCCTTGTCAGGTTCCAGGCTCTCAGTTCTTGACCAAAGCAACAGGCTGTGTCTATGAACAAAAATCCGTTAACAACTCCATTAAACCTAAAAGGAACAGTTTGTTACCAAAATCCAGGCAGATTAAGTTTCTTCATATATATAACTTTTTAAAAGGCAAATTTCCTATAGCCTGGCAAAATCACAATGTCAACAATTCATTAAAAAATATATTTGGATTGCAAACACTATAGAAAGGCTCAGATACACCAGGTAAACAAAACCTGACACATGTTCAGGAAGTCACATGTTCCCAGACATACAAGCACACAATACCCACAAAGATATCATTTGCTCTCATAGTTACTATTTTCAGAACACTGACTGCTAGGAAAGTATCCTGTAACAAGCCACTATCATCTATTAATCATTAAATCTAGACAAAACAAAAGCTTGGATGCATACAAGTTGTGTTTCCATGGCTAATTCCTTTAGAATATAGGGAAAACTCATATAAGGCTGTTGAATATGGATCCCTCTTCCTTTCTCAGTAGCCCAGGAAGAAGGGTGGAAAACAAGGATACCCATGATGTGGTACGGAACCTAAGACTGCTAGAGCTAGGTGTTACAAATCAACCCATTTCAAGAAGAAACCTCTATTGGAGTAATCCGTTAGCTTGTGGTTTCTTTCAAACAGCCAGGAAAGCTTGAGCGATGCCTGGCCAGAGCACCTCTCAGTGTCCCCTTCCACTCCATACTAAAGCACTGAAGCAGGAAAGGGGTAGTCTGCATGCACAGCACACAGAGGGAAGACCCTAAGACCTCTAAGCCAGTGCAGTCTCCCGTAACGCAGAAGGCTCAGGTTGAAGCTCCAGCCCTCCCCTGCTTCCGCACTGCAGATGAGCACCAAACAGTGCTACCGTCTGTCTCTTCCAGGCTCTGCTGAATACTGGATTGTTTACTACAATGCTCAGTTCCTTCTTGCAATGTATTTCTTGAACCACCTCACTATTTTGATACTATTCTTTTAAAATAGACTAAAATCAACATTTCAGTCCTGGTTTTCCAGAGAAGTACTGTTCTTACTTGTTCTATACTTCTGTACTTGTCTCAGTTCGCAAAAATAAATTTTTCCTCTCCCTCCTTCCCAGTTTTTTCCCAATAGCAACAAGTAATCTCTGCTGGCTGCTAGAAATCCAGCTGCTGCCCCAAAACGGGAGGACTTAACACCAGCTAGTACAGAGGACTGAGCTACTGACATTGCAGCTGCCAGAGGACAGAAGGAAGAGGAGGCAGCCAATTTTGCAAGACCAGCAGGCTGGAAGGAAGCGCAGAACACAGCACACAGCTGTCCGGGCCCTTCCCATACCTTCCAGAGAAAAGCCAGATGGAAACGTCCCCTGGGCCACTTTCAACTGCAGCCACCTGCTGAATCACTAAAACAGAGATACAGAAACCAGAGGGCAGAAAAAAGCCTCAGAATGTATTAATCAGGATGAAGACAGGTGATTAGGTAGAGATGTCCCTACTCATGTAGAGAGGTTGGACCAGATGACCTCTAGAGGTCCCTTCCAGCCTAGAACATTCTGTGATTCTATGATTAGGATACAGAAGTGTTCTAATTTTTGCAATCAAGAAGCCCTGCAAAAAATGAAAATTTTGTCTGAGATATTTGCACACTGAAAGAAGGTGCAACATGCTTTATTTTTTTTACTGGTGCAAAGAAGCACTGTTAAAGAAAATATTTCTGCAGAGACCCTTGCATCAAACAAGACAATACTATGCAAATGTAGATAGCCCTCATCAAATTACACACTACTGGCTTCCTCTTTCATCTCTCCTTCTAAAATGAACTTTAGTAGCAGTAGCTGCAGAAAAGGGGCATGTATAGAAGGACCTATGGAAGAAGGAAGCCAACCCATTTCACTTCAGTTAAAAAGATAGCTGTAAATACACTTCTACTCATTAATGAGAATGTGCTTACAAGACATACAGTGTGAGAAATGGTAGGCGAGGGACTAGAGTGCAGGATAGTACATTTTAAGCTTTACATATGGTCTAATGATTTTTTTTTCAACACAAGGAAGAACTACAAATTCACTTACATTGCAGGATTCCACAATTTACCTAACTAAAAAACAAAAACAAAAAAAACCCCAGCATTTTAATTTAAAGTATAAGCCTCTGTCTGCAGGTTAAAGTCATGAACACTCACTTTTTTCACTCTGTCCACAGGCATACAGCTTTTAACTAACTGGGTGGAAAGAGACGACCTCAACTCCACATTTTTTTGTTCGTTTCTGTGGTTAAGGCTTTGTCTTTCAGTAACTCAATCTAAGACTGATAAATTAAAAAAGCTAAGCTCTACGAATGCCTCCAGAATATGTAAACCTAAAAGACTGCTCTCCAAACACCACCATTCTCTTTCTCATTCCCCAAAATTGCAAATAAATACATTCCTAAATGGATTAGCATTCTCCTTCTGCCATCTCCAAAGCTAACAGTATCTACGTAGCTTAAGGAACTCCAAAGACATAACAGCATCTTCCCTTCCTCTGTTTCTGAGGCTGCTTATTTTCCTCAGATTTTTTCCAGTAGAGGTGCACTGGAAGCAGACTTCATCAACACACCTGTCCATTAGATTACTGCAAATCAATCTGTCACCTTATGCCTCAAGCAATTCATTATCTCAATTCTGTTATCACAAAGGTCTGTACCTGCAGAGTAATTAGACAGTAGAATGGGCAGGAAGGAAAAAAAAAAAAAAAAAAGAAAGAAGAAAGGTGAACACCTAGTCCCTATGAAGCAAGGCAATGTTAATTTCCTATCACCAGCAGATCACTACAACAGACCCTGCAGGCTATGGAAATTTTGCCTTCATACATCAGCACAGAACAGCTACATCCCCTTCTTGAACTTAAGAACTCTTGAGTGTACAAGTCCAGTTATATTCTTACAACTATGCAAAAAAAAAAAGAAGAAAAAAAGCAACTTTAAAAGGCATTTTACATGGTGAAATATATCAATATAGGAGACCACCAAATCAAGTGGGAGAAAAAGGGACAGGGGACACTTATATGTACAAAGCACATTACTATTACCACTGCAGACTCTCCCACACTGCCATAAAGACAGTTTAAGCATAAGAAAACCTCCTTACACTCTCACTTAGCAGACATAGCTTCTTATGTTTATCCTGCCATTCCAAGCACAGCACTAAAGGATTAATTTTAAAAGCCAAAATAAATACAATGAAGTACACTCCTATCAGAGTGCTAGGGGTATTGAAAGGAGTAGGGTAGCAAACTGCTCTATCCCCAGGTGCAAAATATCATCTTCCATGCCATTTTTCTAAACCTCGGTTTTCACTGATCATCAAATGGCAAGCCTCACTTTGGGGACACTGCCTGATAAAGCTTTAATAGATCTGACATTCCCAAGACACCTCCTTTCCCCCACCTTATCCTCTACCCCTCACTAAAATAATTTGCTGCTGAACATCTGCAATCCTTGCCACAGGCTTGCTCTGTAAGAAAAAAGCAGAGACCAAACTGACTTCCAGAGAGGCTGCACAATCACCTGTCTTGCTTCTTGCCTTCCAGCCACAAATGTAGTAAGGCCAGGAGAAACCAAAAAAAATAATAATCCCCAAAACACCACCAACGAAAGCCTGAACCACTAAATCACTCCCTGCCCCCCACCTCTCCTATCACACATACATCCTCCTTCGTGGCTGGAGAGCCTCCATCAAGAGGGATTTTCCAAGAGAAGGTTCTTCAGCAATAGCTCAGGCGTCTAGTTGATACATAAAGACTCGCAATAGGATTTGATAACTTCTGGTTACATTCATTCCTATATTTGAACCCTCTGTATGGTAGGCACAGGAGCTGAGGTTAACATGATCTGCAAAGGTTGTTCTTTTCTAGGCTTCACTTTCTTGTTGCTGGTTAGTCTTAGTCTATTGACCCACCTAGTGTTAAAAAAGTCTGACATTTCTGAATGGTAAACAACCGGAATTGCTCCACAGTGCTATTTCACTCAAGCAATTAATTTTGATTCTTAAATCATCAACATGAGGTAAATGAGTACCTTACTTAACATCTGGATAAACACTTCCACTGTGATCTTCCCAGCTTTCCTCAATGACTCAGTGTCAGAACTAGGAATCTTACTAACCATGTAATATTTTAGGTCGCACTTAAAGGGCAGAAGCTATACTACAATAATACGTAACAATTTTCATATCATAAGAGCACAATGACAAACAGTGCAAGGTGTTTCACTACTTCCTTCTCTCCACCCAAAAAGATAAACGCTGCAGATTTCTGACAAGTTTTGTGAAGCTGACGGATAAGGTGCATTCAGCACTCTGGTAGCAATTGTACATTTTCAATGAGTACTTAGTAAGGATCAGGAGATTCTTCCAGTGTGCAAATGAGTTAACAATTTGATTCTTCAACTGGCAGCCAGAAAAACACCACTGAAATTCTCAGTAAAAAATAGAACTGCAAGCCCTAGAAGTAAAGCCCTAACCAAACACTACACTTCTTGTAGTATGTTTAGTGACTTCTAGATTAATTTCCTTGTATTGCAAATGTTTCACTACACTTGGTTTTACTTTATCATACCTCTCCTGCAATTTTAGCACTGCTTGCTATTTTGGCTACCACCTCTGTTTTTGTTAAAGAGTATGTTTAGGAGATACACAAGTAATTGTTCTACTTAAATAAGCCAGACCAATCTCTCCAAAATACCACCTCATTCTCTATCATTTTGGTCATTTCCAGAGACGGTAAGTCATACAAAAGAGAAATTAAGAAACTCTCCATCAGCTTTGTCAGACAAAGAAATAGCCATGGTGAAAGAGAGAGAGAAGCTTGAAGGATGGACTCACATGGCACTCTGCAAGCAGCACAGCTATAGAAAGAACCCACCACAGTGATCGTTTTCTATGTTCCAGCTATAGATATTTTATGCATGACCAGGAAACAAGGGCAGGCCAGTGAAGGCAAGGCCAACACTAACGACATCCCAAAATATCACAGTTGTTCACTGAAACAAAGTGTGAGCTACAGGAACATATTTTGGACTAAGTCAGATTGCAAGGAACACTGATTAAACCACTGTGGCCACTGTCTTCTCTAAACAACTGTTCCCCATAGCACACTCATCTATGCTGAAATTAAATGTGGTGTTTAAACTTAACTTATTGAAAACACTCGGCAATGCAGCACTGATTCATAAGCGCCTGTACTTCCAACAAATTAAATTACTAACACCCTCCCAATAAACATTAGTTATTGGAAGTAATCAATTTAATTACAACAAACAAAAATCCCCTTTTGGCTATACAGGATGAAAAACCAACTACTTCAAACACTTCAGAGCTTCTATTTCACAGCTTCAAGTCATCAAGTATCTCATTAGTTTCAGCAAAAGCCCTACTTAGCCTTCTATACAATAAACCTAACTGCAGTAGTTTCTTTTAAAAATTAGCCAGAGTAAGATATCTGTAACCAGTCATGTTGTTGAGCAGTATCCAGGAGTTTCTTATCAAACACAACAAAACAGACCCAAAGTCTGGTTCCTACAGCTACAGCCCTTTTGGCTCTCACCACCTTTTCATTTCATACCTTGTAAAATGTAAACATTGTCGTTACAAATGTAAGGACTACTACCAGACACTCATCAGCACAAAAGAATTATACTCTGTTTAACATGTGAACAGAATTAAAAAAAAAAAAAAATTCAAACTACACAAAATGCTGTTATTAACACCCAATCCTCATCTTGAAAATGTGACACTTGCTTGAGGCACAACTCCATACTGCTCAAGAGACCATCCCGAACTGCAGGATCACCGCTCTGGAGCAGGAGCCCTCCGGCCTGCGCTCCTAGTCAGCCCCAACACCAAAAGCTGTTCAAAACCTAGGAATTTGTCAGAAGACACACAAAGATCCTGAACCTCGATCTTCCATAATTTATCTGTTAAAAGCTCGAGTAAACAACTAGAGATCTTGACCTTTCTGTAAGACAGCTGGCAGTTTTAGCCCGTGATAGCAAACTACTGCCAACAGTTAGAAGCTGGGCATGGAGAAAGAGCTGGGTGGGTACAACAGAGTTTATCCCACACACCAAGCAGATGTGCTGCAGAGGCTGCGGGCTGCCTCAGCAGGGGCTGGCAGCAGACGGCCACCCCAGAACCAGAGTGCCGGGGCGGCTCCTCGCCTCTGGACGCCCCTCAGCCCCGCGCCGGGAGTTCTCCCTACCCGACAAGCCTGGAGGCTGAAGTAACTTTCCTGGAGAGAACCGCGTGCTGCTAAGGCGCCCGGCACGGAGAGACCCAGCCTGGCTAGAGAAGCGGGAGCGCCTTCCTGGGCCCTCGGCCGGACCCTGCCTGAGGCCGGCGCGGCCCGCACCCACTGCCGCCACCCCGCCCTCCCCGCGGTGGCGCTCCGCCACCTTCGCCCTCCCGGTAACACGAACCCTTGAACGCTCTCCCAGCGGACGGCGCGCCCGAACCTTCCCGCCAGCGACCCCCGCCCGCCCCGCCAGGGGCACAAGGCGGGCCCCAGGGGTGCCCCGGCCGCGCCGGCAACAACGCCCCTCCCCACCCTAACGCGCCCGAGGGGCGAGCGCGGCCCTCCCGCCCGGGGCGGCTGGCCCCACAGCCGCCGCCTCGCCTCAGCCGCTGGCGTGGAGGCAGCGCGGCCCGCCGAGGGGCCTCCCTCCCGGCCGGCGGACCTCCTCCGCCCCACCAGGAACAAAGCGCTGCGCTGCCGCGCCAGCCGGGCACGCTCCCGCTCCCGGGGCTCCCGAAGGCTGCCCAAGTTTACCTCGCTTCCCCGGCAGGGCTGGGCGGCTCGGCTGCCGAGCGGGAGACGTGATTCTCCCTCCCCCAGCACTGCACACACTTGTTTTTATTTCCTACGGTCCCTCCCGCCGGGGAGAAACCTCCAGCGCCGCGACCGAGGCTGAGGAGGAGGCGGGGAACAGGCGCGTAGCACCGCTCCGGCCCGGGGAGGCGGGGGCAGGGAGCGGAGCCGGGCAGCCTCTGCCGGGCCGAGCCCTCCGCCTTCACCCTGCGGCGGAGCCACCGCCCCCTGCCTCGGCCCCGCTACCTGCCGTGCTGCCCCGGACAGGCCTGATCTCCCGCCCGAGAGCGCTTAGGGGCGGGAAGGCGGCTTCGGGGCCGAGGGCAGCGCGCCCGCCCCGTAGAGCCCTGCAAGGCTGGGCTTTCCCAGCTCTGCGCTGGCGCCTTTCAGCCTAAGAGCAGGGCTAGGAACAGCAGCTCTTGGGACACGAACACTTCCCTCTCTCCGGGACTGCCAGCCATGGCTGCGGGCAGAACAGAGCGCGCTGCGGCCGCGGCAACGAGGCCAAAACGAGTTGAGCGCTGAGAGGCCTGCACCGGCTGAAGTGTCTCAGTACAGCATTAGTGCTGCCAGGATGATCCCCAAAATCACAGCTCAGACGCTGCCTAAGGCCACAGATTTCCTGTGTACAACTGTCCGTGCCAGCACAGTTCTTTCCTACACACCAAGAACTATCTCTCCCTCAAGAAAGGGAAGGTCCGCACCTGGAGCTCCTGCAGTATCCGCACACTAGGCACTGTCCTCCGTACCTGCTGGAGCACAGCTGCTTCCATTGGCAGAATGGGGCAATTTGCACGACAGAAAAAACAACAAAAGAACAGAGCAGGAAGGAAATAGAGGTACTGCTGTCCTTTTTGCTCAGCATTTCAGAAACCAGAAGTCTCACCCCGCAAAAGTCTCACACCAGATGCACGAAATGTGAGTTCACGTTCCTCTTACGGTGAAGAATTTAATCCCAAGAGTTACACTGAAGCTTAGCTAAAACAGGCATAACTTGAGGCTCCTTCCTTGCATTATAAAAAAATAATATATATTTACAGAAGCAAAGTGAAATTTCATTAATAGGATTGAGGTATCTAACCTGGATGATGCTAAAGGAGAGGATTTGAACATCTCTCTTATGACTAGGGCCCCATGTAAATGGGGTGTATACTGATGTGAACTCTTTGTACCTTGACCCAGAAAGTAAGTCATGGAAGCAAACCCTAAGCAGTAATAGATACCTTACTCTATTACTCTTGAGATGCAAGATCTATAGCCAGCCCATTCTAGCACTAGGTGTTTCCCCCTGGCTGATTGAGGCAATACAGTGGTTAATATTTGCAAATCCTTTGCATTGAGGAGGAATGACGCCCGAGAAACAGAAAGCTCTAGAGATACCAGGGCTGGGCTTCAAAATTCAAATCTAAGTCTGTTATTTGCAATGCTTCATACTACGGTAACAGGCAGACAGGTGACTATTCTGTGATTCTGTGACTACATGGAAGGCAATGACATTCAAGTGCAGACAGGTCACTTACTAAGAGATAGCAACGTAATGAACAATGAGCAAACGCAAGACAAACTAGGTCCTAGACATGCTTGGTGTCTCACTTGGACAAGACTGTATTGTACTGTTAGGAAAGCTCCAACATTTTTAGAAGCCAGACATAATCAAATTCCTTTATTCATCATCATATCTTAAATGTCTTCCCCTCCTTTGTGCAAAGCAGAGGAAAGAGAACATGTGTCACAAACCTTTTGGATGTGAGCATCTCACTGTTCTCTGAGACAGTTTCTCTTAAACTTCCTACTGCATCAATGCCAACAGACTCCGGGAAGCAGATTGAGCTCTTAATCAGCAGTGCACAGGGTGCACACAATGAGCACCTTCAAAACCTCACCTTTGGTGCTTTTTTAAAGCTCCATGATGTGTATCACGATTGCCTGAAAATGTCACCAACAAAACAAACAAAGCATTACAATCAGCTTCTAGCTTTCAAGTAAAAGTTTCAAAACTTGAACCTTAAAGGCAGAAATTATTGTATTTTTTAAAATGTAAGCTATCATGTGATTTAGCACTCTGACACATGATTTTGAAATGCTTGCACTTTGGCAATGCTTAATATATATGCATATACCAGCTCACAAAGCACATAATTTTACACATAAATGATACTATCCAAAGAAAAAAGTATTTATTTTGCATACCACCTGCAAAACAATGTGAAGACTCATATCAGGAAGTTCAGTATGTAGGGTTACTGCCACAATGTTATCTTAGTGTAACTGCATGTTCTTTAAATTTTATAACACATGGCTTTGACAAACAATATCATCTTATATGTTTGCATCCCTATTTAACATCCCTATATTCTGAATTCCTCCCCTACTCACTTTTCCTTGGAATAGGGAAGAATAGGAAGGGAGAGAGAAAATCTGTGTCTGTGTTTCAAAGAGCTTTAACTGCATTTGAATCTGCCTGGAGGTGTAGTCAATGACCAAGTTAAACCCTCATCTCAGATACACACTTGCTGAATCAAGGAAACTGCAGTGTGAAGGTAGTTGGTAAGCTAACCTGCTGATCAGAATAGTCTTGCTTTCTACTTTAATGACACCAAACACTTTTAAAAATTCCAAAGAATGGAGTAAAAGGAGTGATGGTAGTGACACATACCTTTTACATTCTAGGGGTCACTTGTTCCTGATTTTGCATAGTGCATTCCTGCTTTCCACAGAAGCAGCCAATTTTTTGTAATGTATCAAATAAACAAGTAAAGCCTTTAAATCATAATGAAGAGGGACTGCTTATTCTATCAGCATTGAACTGAAACTAACCATCCATGCTTGTCAGCAACAAAGAACTTGGGAGAGCAAGTTATGCAGAAATTAAAGCACCAGAAAAATGGTTTTCAGTCTTATCTACCTGTTGCTTTTTTGCTTAAATAACACAAATCCAAAACAATATTCTTTCATGTGCATAAAATATATAAAGCGATGACATATGCTATGTTTATAACCACTCATAAGGTATACAGATACACACCAAGTTTGTGTCAAGAGTGCTTGACAGATACCAAGCTTACCTTGAGCAACGCTCCTGAAATTTGGTACACTATTTCAAAGCAGGTCAATTAATACAAATTTGTAATCTGACTTCAGGGTCAGAGATCACAAAATAATAGTTTCTTTGGAGCTACTTAAAGCTATGTAACATAAACAGTAGTGTAAGTATTTACAGTGTTTCATAAATGTCTCCCCAGCCACTCTGTGTTCTGGCATGAACAACAACCACTAAATCTCAGTCAGTAGTACAGGCTCACTATTCTCCATGCAACATTTATTTTGCAGCATTATAATTTTACCTTTCATTGGTAAGGCCTCTTTCCAAGATAACAAAGACAGCCAGTAAAGTTTTACCTTTCTGCTAGAGCATTTTATAAGGCAAGAATTGTAAAATAAGTAAAGTACGTTATAAAAAAAAAAATTTAAAAACCTTCAGATGGTAATCTAAGAAAATATTCAATTCATTGGCACTGATTTCCTGATCTAATGCCAAACAATCAGTTCCCTCAGAAGAAGAGAAAATGGTTCATGGATTTCTCAGCTAATACAAAAATAAATTATAATCAGTACCTCAGAGCACTGCCAAAATGTGTATTAGTTTCCCACATAAGCAGTTTACCAAGTTTTCTTTCATGGGCACTTTTCTAGGCATCTGCAAGCTAAGCAACTTCTGGAACCTATTGCTCTGTTTTTGGAAAGATTGCTAGGAAACTACCTAACTCAGATGATAGCTTAAACGTAACAGAAGACAGTAAGGAACAATTTCAAACTTAGCCTGAACTCTAGATCTTAAAATTATTTGCACAGTCAGTGCAAAAACAAAGTACAAATTAACAGTGCTTACATTTTATTTTCAACAAGAAAAAAAGCAGAGTTCTCTAGTAACTAGGTTTTATTGTTTTCTTTAGTTTTCAGTAAAACAAACCCTTATAGCTGCAGTGCTGTACAAGTAAGAATCATCTTATTCATGCACTTTTTACAGAACTACCCCACATTTAATCCCATGCTCTATGTTCTGGGGATCAAACCACATGATCTATTTTCCATCATAGACTTACTGGTACAGAAGATGGTACCATGTTAAATCTGCTGATAGATCAAACACACCAGTGGTTGTGCAACAAATGTGGAAATGAAACATCAACCTACATTAACCTTCTGAAACATTCAGTGGCTACAAAACCAAAAGAGAAATACAAAATCTCTTTAAACCATATTAATAACTTTAGTCCATACTTACAGTGTGCTGCATAAAAGTCTACCATTAATCTGATTCTCATCTGGTACTCTAATTCTTTATAAGGAATGGATAAGGACAATAAGCTTGCACAGTATTTACAACATTTTCTCCTTTTACTAATTTACCATGTTTTCCTAATAAATGATTGCATTTTTGCAGCTTATATCAGCTTGCAAGGCAGAAGTAAGGGTGTGTCTACATCACCTACCACAAGATAGTATAGGCATGCTGAAAATAACCATTAAAAGTAGGACTATGTGGTTTTCAGGTATGCTCATTTATATTATGATACAAAGAGCACAGTAGCTGTAATTATTCATGTCATCCAACACTTCGTGCCCTGTGATATAACAAAAAAATGCCTAGTACTTAAAACTATCTGATAAATATTTTGCTATTCTCCAGTTTCTTAGAACAGTTCCTCCTTTTTTGTTTTTATTGAAAGAACAAAAAAGCATCAAGAAGAAACTAGTGAGAAACACTGCAAGTTTAAAAGTGAAATTGTGAAGGCTGTAGAAAAGCCTCTAATGCATTGTATAACTGATGCTTGGTATAACATATACTAGCACTACCATAGTCCAGAAAAAACTCCAGAACATGCTTTCAACACAAGTCTGGT
Organism: Coracias cyanogaster; assembly: GCA_033124195.1. NCBI lineage: Eukaryota > Metazoa > Chordata > Aves > Coraciiformes > Coraciidae > Coracias > Coracias cyanogaster. The sequence continues at coordinate 32,418 of JAVSBS010026289.1, read as the reverse complement.
GGTACTCAGTGGGGGAAGCCAAGTGTTACTTGATACAGAGAAACCTGTTAGGAAAAAGAACTAAATGAAAAGTAAAACAGTTGCTGCTTTTTAGTCCTCTCAGAACTCAATCAGTTCCTCTCATAGGACTCAGACAGAAGTTCTACACACACTGATGGGTTACACAATTCTCTAGGTCTTGTGATGGAGGCAGCAATGAATCAAATTCCATGTACTTAGTGCAATGTGACTGGAAATTTAGTGCAGAGAATACAAAAATTGCTGCAGCTGGCTACACAAAGATCAAGAAAACAGAGAACTAAGAGCGTGATGTTGTAACACACCTCATCAAACCTCAGTGCATCATTGCTTATGTACTTTAAGCAATCAGTACTGGGACTGGTCCTGTTTAACATCTTTGTCAGTGACATGGACAGTGGGATTGAGTGCACCCTCAGCAAGCTTGCGGATGACACCAAGCTGTGTGGTGTGGTCAACACACCGGAGGGAAGAGATGCCATCCAGACTGACCTTGACAGACTTGAGAGGTGGGCCCATGCCAACCTGTGAAGTTCAACAAGGCCAAGTGCAATGTCCTGCATGTGGATTGGGCCAATTCCAGGCACAAATACAGGTTGGGCAAGGAGTGGATTGAGAGCAGTCCTGAGGAGAAAGACTTGGGGGTGCTGGTTGATGATTAGCTGAACATGAGCCAGCAATGTGAAAGCCAACTGTATCCTAGGCTGCGTCAAAAAAAATGTAGCCACTGGGTTGAGGGAGGTGATTCTGCCCCTCTACTCAGCTCTTGTGAGACACCATCTGGAGTACTGTGTACAGCTCTAGAGCCCTCAGCACAAGAAGGACATGGATCTGTTGGAGTGGGTCCAGATGAGGGCTACAAAGATTATTAGAGAGCTAGAACACCTCTCCTATGAAGACAGGCTGAGAGACTTGGGCTTGTTCAGCCTGGAGAAGAGGAGGCTCCAGGGAGACCTTACTGTGGCCTTCCAGTATCTGAAGGGGGCCTACAAGAAGGCTGGGGAGGGACTTTTTACAAAGGCCTGTACTGATAGGATGAGGGGTAATGGCTTCAAACTGAAAGAGGGTAGATTTAGATTGGAAATTAGAAGAAAATTCTTTACCACGAGGGTGGTGAGACACTGGAACAGGTTGCCCAGGGAGGTTGTAGATGCTCCATCCCTGGAGGTGTTCAAGGCCAGGTTGGACGGGGCCTTGAGCAACCTGGTCTAGTGGTAGGTGCCCCTGCCATGGCAGGGGGCTTGGTACTGGATGATCATTGAGGTCCCTTCCAACCCAAACCATTCTATGATTCTATGATTCTGTGACTTTTAATTTTTGAGATAACAGCTATGAGACAGAATCTGCTGTACATGTTGTGTGCCTACAAACAACACTACTATGTATATACACTAATTATTGGTGAAGATGGGTTAATTTCCTTAAACCAAAGAAGAAAGCAAGCTGTCTCCAAGTCTGTGCATAGCATCCTACCTCCCAGTTACAGTCCAGTAGTATCAGTCACCAATTACCAGTGAAGATAATTGTAGATGAGTAGCCACATGAATAAATGTCCATTTAGACCCTTCACAGATCGCAGGTTAGCCACCACTGTTTTTTAAAATACAGAGCCAGAGAATAGAGTTTTCAGGCATTAATTTGAAAATAAGATTCTTTAGGTAAGAGTAGATAGAGCCACATTCTTTAAATACTATAAACAGGAAATTTATTTAACCAAGGATTTCCTTATAGTTATCCTTTCTTAAGCAGAGTGTGCTATAACTCTGTAATATGTCAAACCAATGGCTGTGCCTCAAGGAGCCTAAATCTTTGTCCAGTGACTCCACTATTGCCTGGCTCCTTTTTAAAGCCCTACATACCATCTCCAGTTTAAGGAAGTTTCCTCAGCTTTCATTATAATGTCAGCTGTACAAAAGCATTAAGGAATTGAATGGCTCATCTATCATTCACTTAGATTATAGGGCTGGTAGTTACCCTCCTCAGGGAAGATGATGTCTTCTTTCTAATTCACAATGACATGAATCAAAGAAGAGGTCCCAAAGAGTGGAACCTAACCTGTAAATGTACATTATGAACGAGATGCAACAAGACCAAATTTTTAATAAAATATCTTCCTGTGAGTTGACAGATGTCTGCCTCCAGGGTCCAGGCACCAAATCCTGTTTCAAACTCCTGTATCCTTTCCCCTCCGCAGTCCACAGTTTATAAATCAAAATAGTACTTTCCTTACCACTTTGAACCATATGGGGAGAGGGGAAGACACCAATTATAAGTCTGGCATGGACTTATGTTGTCTTAAGGAGACTTAATGACTTAAGGAGAGTTGCCACAAGATAACTGTAGTCACAACGAATTAGGAAAATATCTCCAACTAGCTATAACAAAATACAACAGTTGAACAGCATTATTCTGTGTAAAAAAGAGATACAAATAAGCCTGTTATATCTTTCCAGGACTTTGATTCAACTCTGCAAGACAAACCAAAACTGTGGCAGTTGAATAAGAAGGAGGAAAAGTTTTAGCAGAGCAGCAATTTTCAAGCACAGGGAATCAAATTAGCTACTTGTGCAATAGCAAATGTCAGCATAGTATCAGCCAAGAAGAATTTAGGATCAAAACCAAGAACTTCTCTCATTCAGATCTGTTGTAGGAATGGGCAATGTTTTAACATTTTCACTACATCTTTGGTACTCATATTGTCTCACTGTACTAAACCAAAATAAAAGATGACTTTCTTACAACTCAGCATTCCCAGTAGAAGTTTCTGAAAAGTTGTTTTCTACCTACCTGTTAGATTTTGCCACCCCTACAGAAGTAGTGACAAAAACGCTATTTATAGTAAGTGGCAGAAGGCACTAGCAGGAGCTTTTCTAGGTCCATTCAGCATCTAGAAAAGCCCGTAACTTCTTAGGCAAAGCTTGGGAACCACTAATTGGTGCTACCCCATACTTTTGGCCCACTTATGTTTACACAGCTTCCTAGCAGAACTTACTTTGGACTGGCCTAAAGGGTCTCTTCTGCCACTACAGCCATTTCACCTATTCAGATAACATGAGCCACACACACAGAATTGCTCTTCTGCCAGGAAGCCTCCATCACCACCCAGGCCTTGTCAGCAGTTCTCCATCAGTTTAGAAAAGGGGATCTTCCCTAAAAGGACTCCCAGTTGACATGGCTGTGCCAGTCCCACTTTACAACTTTACAATGTAGAGCAAAACAAAATTCTTAGACTAACTTCCCCCTCATCCATACTAACCTTCATTTAAATTCCTTTTCTTTGCCATCTGTTTTGTAAGCCTGGAGTGTTTCACATTTTCAAGCTTTTATCCAGAACCAGGAATATTCCTCATAATAAAGAAAAGTGAGATTAGTATATTATTTACTTACCTTCAGAACACGGACTTCATAAAAACATCAAACTATTACAAGACTCATTATAAAATAAACAGTACAGCTACGCACATCCATTTTCTCAAAGCTACAGGCACCATAAGACGTTGCCTAGAACTACAGAAAGTTGCTATGGGCAAGGCATATCTATTTGTTTGCCTGTGTCAGAAAAACTCATCCAGAATAGCTAATGTATGTCAAATTTACAGACTGATGGATCTTAGTTATCTCACATTATTCTAAAAGCAGCACCACTGAAATGAGCTAGGTACAGTGCTTTTCTCTCTTCAGCACGGAGAACAAAACTAAGCCTAAAATAAGGGACATTATTTCACACATTTCTTGTGCAATAAGGGAATTGCTCTATCAAGCTTATGGCTATTTTTGATCATTCCGATGTCTACTGCAATAGCAGACAAATGTACAGCGATAGCCTAACTGCACGACTCAGATTTTTGTCACTGCTCTTTCCAAGGCTTTTCCCTTTCTCTTCTAACACTCATCTCAGCAATGCTTCACGCATTTAGTGGAGGAGAGAGAGCCAAGAACGGGAAACTTGATGGGCTTCTAAGGTTCTATTTTAAACAGCCCTCATAAAAAGGTGAAAAACTGAAACAACTTGAAACACACCAAAGGCTGTTTTGAGATCGCAGTGTTGTGTTTCTAACTTCACAGAACATCTGAAGCCAAGTTATCAGACCACTATGATGCATGCTAGGAGTAAGTTACAAAATGAGCCACAAACACGTCTTAAGATATGTTAGTTAGCACCTTAACAGACATCAAGAGGACTTTTCAGTCATGTTCAAGTAACTTATCTGAGTGAACATAGCTAAGAAAGCATAATGCTTTGGCTCATCAGAAGAGAGCCTCTTACAACTGTCTCAGCAACAAGGCAACTGTTGACCTTTAATTATTTATTCATATTTCTGCCTGGGGATAAATTGTGGGTATATATTTATACACACACACACTTAGAATCCTTGTACCATTTAACCAGATTACACAGAAAATGTTCCCCAAGGGAAACAAGATAAAAACACAACATCTATTGTTTGCAAATGTGGCCACAGAAACCTCAAGTGTGCACACCATGCTGCTTAACTCTGGTGCCCTGAGGAATTCTACTAACTACTGCTCTATAATTTATAGGTATAGGAGTGGAGCAGACATCTCATGTTCAATATTTGGTAATGATATATCTGAAACTAAACCCAAATAAAGAAAGGGAACACTCTTTTCCAAAGGAAGGGTACTTTCTTTTCCTTTGGTTAGATCCCAGGGCCAGGTTTAATCAGCAGTACTGTTCTGCCCAGGTAGTTTCAACAGCAGGCACTACTGAATAGAGAGGTTACTTCCACCATCAGAGACTCAGCCTATTCAATCTCATCTGACCATTTTGATGAAATTTCAGCATTTTGATGAAATAGCTGAAACAAAAAATGCTAAATAAGCACCATTTCCTTTTAGGTTTTCAATAATAACTTAAATGCGATACCCATTCAGTAAGAGCTGTATTGAGGTTACAGGTTACATTGCACAGATCACAGAACAGCACTGATCAGATAACAGCGTTTGCTTACAGCTAATCCCTAGCTGCATTAAAAGAGGAGGGGAAACAGTTTATCACCATACCAGTGACTTGAGGTAGAATTAAATCCATGTCTTTATTCTTACATACAAAGCATCTTGCCATTTTTCAGTAAGTTATCACTGAAAGTCATATACAGTGAAGTAGACTGACTTCACAACTACATACAACTATTTTTCCTAGCATAATATTAACCCTTGCACAGGTCTTGTAAGCCCTATCCTGTCAACCATTGCCTTCTCCATGCAAAGAGCAAGAGGAACTTCTCTACATATTCATCTGAGGATTAAAATACTTCCCAAAATTTTGGGGACGGGCATTTCTGTCCCCTTTTCAGAGCATCCTTGATATGGACAGAGAAATCAAAGAATCTTGTAAATAACTACTTTTAAGCAACTAATTGATCAATTCTGGAGTGCTATGGTTTGAAATAAGGGTTACCCAATGGCAACTCTTTCATTTCTAGTGGAATTCCCTGTTGTACTTTTTGTACTTTCCACCGTGAATACTCTTTGGGATGAACAGTGGTCCTTATTTTTTTCTGTATTTATTATGTTTCCTTTCTTTATGGCACTGTTTTATAATCTTCATCTTTGACCAATACATCTGTAGTTGCTGTTAGAGCTGATGTATATGGTGCCTGCTTTACTTTTGCTGGTCTCCACCTTTTTGTCAGTTATGAATGTGCCCATCCTTTAGCTGAACTGCATAGCTCATCCTAACTGGGACCCACTCCTAGCTTCCTCCTGCTCTGCAAGGCCAGTAGCCCTCAGAACCTGGGGTGCCTTTCTGCCACCAGAGTATTGACACATAAACTCATGGTAGCGCATAAAGCACAATTGCATTAGTTTCTATGTATTTATTTTGTTTTTACATCTACCCTTTTAGTTAGGTCAAGCCTTTGTATTTCCATAGGTCCCTGTATCTACACAGACATTTTCACCACCCCTCTTTGCTAAGTCTGTAGTTTTCTTCTCTTCATTCCATTTTTAGCACTAGCCCCAGATTATCAGATTTAATATTTAATTATGTTTGATTTAAATTCCTTTTTAATGTTCACAATAAGGCTAACTACTGTTTATTCTGGGATTTTTGTGGATAAGTAATACCTCAGGAAAACTTTTTGCTAGTGTTAGGAAGAAAGAATCTAACAAGACTAACTGTTTAGAAATTTTCCTAAACTCTAACATCTTTCTCCACTACAAGTCTTTACAATGGTTTAAATAATTTGCTCCCAATTTGATGACATTTTGGTCTTGAAGTATTTATGGCACCTCTCTTTGGACTTCAGCATCCAGTGCTGCAGACAGACAGCTATAACACTGCCAGCAGGCTCTGAGTGATGGCCTGTGATACCTTCTGAAGCTCCTTAGGCAGCTATCCTATGCAGTCACATAGACTTAAGACTTGTGCGTCTTAAGATACACCACTGCACATCTTAAAACACCTACTTCCATCCAGCTCATGCTATACTTTCACATACACCATGCTCCCCTTAATTTCAATCACCAGGAAAAGCTATATTAGAGACAAATATACATAGTGCTTCACTGTGCTATAGGACAACAAAAACCACTGTGAATAAAGACTGAGAAGAAGAAAAAGAATTTAAAATTACACAGGAAGATAAAATATCAATCACTTTTCTTATTCTATTCACACAAATATCTTTCTCACCAAGAAAACTTGGAGATATAAATAACGAAATAAAGAAAGGAGTACCAACTATAAAAACCGCCATACTTGCAACATGAATTTAGCCACTGACATCTGGACTACACTGTGAGCCTGACCAGCTGGGTCTCAGTTGATTGCATGGAAAGCCATATACCAGTGACTGCAATATGAAGGGCACAACAGTGTATCGTGTCAAAGTGTTCACTTCCTTGGTACAGTGGGAATGCAGATAATTATGACTAACACTTGAGAAAAGAATCCCCTTGAACAGATTCATTGCAGTGACTCTGGCCCTTCAGATGTTTAACTAATAATCCTAATTTCAGAGGCTGTACTGAGCATTTTGATGCAAGAGTTTTCACCTTCCGTTTCAAGCTTGCCAGTCATAAGCTTTCTTCTCCCTCAGGGACAGAAGGGTCAAATGCCACCAGCCTCAAAAGATTAATCTTCTACTGTCTGTCATAATCATCTAGAACAATTAAAATCAGAACAAAGTTACTTAACATTTTCTAGTGAGATAAAGATTCCAGCAGCACTTTTGCCTGTAGCCTGGACATCCTGTATAAAAAATGTTTAACAGTCATAAAAGTTTAACTGTCATAAAAGAGGATGTAAATGTGATGAATTTATATATACTCCTCTTAAAAAGCACCTCTCAGTGCCACCAGAACTGCCTGAGGTTTTTAAACTTGCCTACTACAGAGTATCCATATGCAAATCTGCCAGATTTATCTGACTCATCCTTGACTGGTGTCCATTTATTCCCAGAAGCCTTCCAGCTTACTACAAAACATGTGCTTGTTTAATGCTTGTGACAAGCCGAAAGTTCACAGCAAGCTGTAGTGTGAGAGGAAGCAGATTCTAGACATCTAATTGCAAGAAGGCATCTATCTGCCTTGCGCAATGCATTTCTCTTGTTTTCTTTTATTTCTAGTTTGGTTTCATAACTAATACTTGTGAGTACAAAAACCACCTTGCTTTAGATCTCTGTCTTTAGTGTCTTCTCTAGCAGTTTTTAAACAGAGCAACTTCAATGCTGGATAGTTCCTTCAGGTTTTCTGAAAATAGGAGTTAGCTGGAAGTTGCAAATTATACTAATGCCTCTCTCAAACGAATACCATCATGAGAGCGTATCTTTGCTCATCAAAGAGTCCACTCAGCAGACTGACCTCAAGATACTAAAGCACAGGAAAACAGATTTAATTAAGTTTGCTGCTTATAGAAATATTTGTTTTAAATGTACTTACTACTTCTCTTTCCTCCATTCCCTAACCAAAAGGCATTCACTTAATTGCCTCTCCACAGCCCAAATCACAGGAAAGAAACACAAGCTTCAGCATCCACAGCACAAAAAAGAAAACAATGTTAGCCAGAACTGAATTCAAACTTAACATTGTCCTTTGTTGATAAGAGAGGCACACATCAACAGAACACAAACCTGCCAAAAATCTGGCCTCTGCCTCCTTGCCCCCTCCTGCCTCTTGCCCTGTACCATGGCAAGGCTCCATCAATCACCCCACTCCTGGTCAACCAGGGCACCTTCCACCTCACTACCTTTCCCCCAGAGCCATGACGGTAAACTGGGTGAAAACCTGTTTTTCTACAGTATCTTTAAGACAGCTGAAGTTCTTTGACTGACCTCTGTGCTAGTGAAAATTCTCCCGTTCTCACTCTATTTACGTTCTATAAGCAGAAACTAGCATTAAACAGCAACCTTTGAAGGAAATCTTCACTGCCTATGTTTGTGTGTTGCATTGACCGAGACTTTCATTAAATTAGAAGCACATCTGAGGGAAGAAAAGATTTTCTGTCTGTCATTGATTTCCTCTGGATTATGAAAATACTGTGACAGTTGAGGCAAGATTCTCTCTGCCAGTGGTGAGCATCCAATCTGTAATGTTTTGCTGCTCCTCTTCTAGTCCTGGGGGAATGAAGTACCAGTCAAACTCACAGAGAGCTACAAAATGAACCGCAGCAGAGATGTACAGAAACCAACAGATGAAGTCTAACTTGTTTAGGGTCAAGCGATCCTGAGGTAGCCAAGGGAGGGAGTGGAAGGGGCCCTCGGATTAATGGCAGTATGCAACAGCTCTTTCAGACTGCAGAAAAGAGGCTTGGGAAATGTCACACTAATAGAGTCAGCTTGACATGCAAATAGCTTGCTTATAAGTTAAAAATCAGCAGGAAAGCAAGCTAGAAGGAGTAATAAAGCAGGCATGTAATGCTGACTATCTCTGTCCTTGCAAACCATTCAGAGTCACTTCCCCTGTCTTTCAGCAGTGCTGCAGTACAGGTTGAAATGGCTCAGTTTGAAAAAAATGTAAGTCAGGCATGTGGCATCTGACCCAGGGAGACCTCTCTCCCCAGTGCAGCCAGCTTGCATCATATGTAAAGAAAAGAACACGTGGTATAACCAAAAGCAGGGTATGTTACAAGACCTATAATTACCATAAACATTTCTGTTTCTGGAAACATTTATAACATTTCTGTTCAGGTTGCAGCCTGATAGATCCCAGACTTTACCTTTTAAGCACTTCCATTTTCAGCAGAGAAACTGCCAAGTTAAATAAATATACACTTTTCAGGTGAGAAATTTATTTAGAATAGCTACAGGTCACAGAGGAGCTATTTATAGGCCTAAGGAAAATATATTTGCATTTGTTCTGGGTGGTGAGTTTGGGGTTTGGATTTGCTTTCCTTTGGGTTCTCTGCACGGGCATCGTTAATATTGCTGTTTCCTAATTTACATAACCATTATCTTAAATAGATATGTTTTGTATGGGATTGTATTATGGTTTTATTCTTTTCTTTTGGTTACAATAAATAAAACAATACACAGTCATCTTGAAAAATAAGGATAAAAAAAGAATGTAAAAGTATATACAGGAAAATAAGAGGCGGTGACGGTTAATTAGGGAGAGTGGAAAGGATGGGGGAATAGTGACAGATCAAGTCACAAGCTGTTCATGGTGACCACTGTTAAATCACATAAACGTGTAAATACTGAAATACAGCTAAAAAGAGAGCCAGCCTAATTAATCATGGAATGAGGAGGAGCTAACTTTTTTTACGTTTAAAAAAAAAACAACACGTGCTTTCCTCCGGAAACTTCAGGATCGCTCCCAGCAGCGGGGGCGCAGCGCGGGGCTGCGGCCGGGGCCTTCCGCGCCCGCTCCTCTCCCCAGCTCCGCCAACACAGCGGATGAGAGCCGATGCACTACCCTGCAAAAACCGCGTCCTCTCTTCTAAACACGCGCGTTGGTCAGAGCTGTTCATAACTAATAATTAATAACAGCTAATAACAGATCGATTTTTACTCCCTCTAGGTTCCGGTCGGAGCGTGGGCACCTCACAGGTGCTCATGCCACGCGGTGATGCAGTTCTGATAACAGAAATCACCATCCCAGCTTCCGTCAGCATGGGAGTGCTGCCTGCGCAGGTGGGACAGCCAGGACAAGAGCTACAAGAGCATGCTGCAGGGTGTCCAGAGACATGATTGTGCAAAGCTGCAATATGAAGGATCCGGCACAGGTGCACACATCTCACTTCTACAGACTTCATAATTAAAATCGCCCAACACAGGCCTAGAATCATACAGGGAAAGGCTTTTGGCTGATCTGTGCCAGGATGTCTGTTAGACTGTACTATGCGAATTTCATTGTTGTGGTTCAGTCTTCAGAGATGTAGAGTATGTAACTTTTAATCCCAAGGCCATATATTCCAGTAAGTAATCTCTTTTCCTATGTAGAATTTTGTTTGCCTACTTAGTCCTTTTATTTCCCATGGAAATATTCTATATCCTCTACTTTTTAATGTGTTTTAATCTTTCACGTACACACAGTAGCCACATTGGTTTTTTTGTCTTATCACAGCCAAGGCAAACATCACCATATGCTTCTGTCTTTCCAAGTAAGAAGGTACACAAACAGAGTCAACTGAACCAAAACTCTGAGATGGTCCTAAGTGCCCAAGAATACCTGCAGCATTTTAGCGAAATTATTTATACTCAGACATTTTCTAGTAGGCCCTAGTCTGAGGCTCAAGACTTTTTCAGGGAAGCAAAAAGAGAAGTTCCTAACACTTTATTTGAAACAACAAGGGCTGAGAAACACCTGCACTTATACACACATATTTCAATGTGGCAGAAGCACATGTTTATGTGAAAAATTCTTTCTATCTCCCCTCAAAAACAACTAGCAATGCTCTTTCCATAAGCATCCCAGATTAAAGCAACTGGATTCAAAGCAATGCTTTCCCCTTCTCAACTGGAAGACAAGCCTATAGCTTCCAGTACTGCCAGATAAGTAATTACAAGTCAGATGACAAAGAAACATATTAAGATGCCTTAATTCACATTGAGTAACAGTAACTAAAGTTTGCATTCTGAGTCATGGGAATTGAAGTTTTGGAGATCCTAATTGTAAGTGTGGAAACTGGGACAGCTTATTAACAGAATCAAGTTTCTTATGTAATTGCAATTTATTTTCTTTTTTAATCTCCATTCTAAGGTGCCGTGCACAGAGTCCTTTCCTATATTCATATTTACAGCCTCACAATTTGGCAAGATCTCCAAAAAGGTAATAGAGTTAATATTTTAAAATATTTAATATTTAGTAAAATATTTAATACTTTAAAAGCTAATAGAGCTAATATTTTTAGTGATATACAAAGCACACATAAAAATCCAACACCATTATATTCTTCACACATAGGTGAAAAGAAAGTATAAATGTCAAGCTAGATGAATTTGATCTAGATCATTTTTCCTTCCCACCAGTAAGGATGCTGACCTACAGTTACATTCGGATCCTACAAGAATGCTAAGATCTCTTCTCTCTAAGAAAGCTACATCTTCTACATTTTTAAAAACAAAAATATCCAACTCTAATGCAGTAAGTAGAAACTTACTGTATTAACTGAAGGCCAGTTAAAAGCTGGCCTTTGATTTTAAAGCTCCCACTGTAGTCAGCAGACAGTAGAGGAAATCTTAACATGGGTTGAATAAATCATCTTCTGGGCTACTTAAATAGGAAACCTAGATTCGTAATGGCCTATATGCATAACTTTTAGATAAATATTAATATAAGCAAATACATACATACTACAGAAATGCATGCAGCTTCTAGTAAGTTTTCTCTTCTTGGTGTTTAATCTTTTGCTCCCTCTCCCTGTCTCTTCCCCACCCCATCTCTGATTTCCTCTGCTATTTTTATGTTTCACTTCTCATTCAATTTTCTTTTAAGGTCTTGCTTTCATATCCAACTTCTGGTCCTTCCTGTTCAAGATCTCCTTCGCTCTCTCCTTTCCTTTTTAAATCTCCACATACAAATCATTCGTTCCCTGCCTCCTACTTCAGTCCTCTCTCCTCTCTCTTTATTCCTCTTGCAGTTGCTGAAGGTTTACAGTCAATGAAGTGCTCAAGCAGCAGCTTTGTTACACAGATTGGATAGGAAGAAAGCAGAGGTAACAGTATCTGTTAAAGATCAGTTTCCCATTCTCTTCAGAGTCGAAAAGAGACTCAGAACTGAGCCTGCTGCCTACCAATCGGTCATTTAGTCAGTAAAATCTCTTGCTTGACAAAACTGTGTGTCGGGGTCCGCACCGTGACACTGTGATTCTTCACTAAATCTAATACAGGTGCAATTAAACAAGGCATGTGGCTTTGGATGTGTTAAGTTTGTTCTCTAATTCTTGATGCCAAAAATCCCAAGTAAATGAAAAACATCTGCTTCTCTGGCACTTCTAGATGTATAACATTTGTTTACATAAATTTGGCATAGCTCTGTGGACCAGTAATCAAAATCGTGCATTTTGGGAGGGCACCAGATATGAGATGGCAGGCAGATCAGCAAGTCAGTAATAAGACACTCTTCCTGTAGTAACTCAAACAGTACATTTACAACAGCTGAAAAGGAAGGAATTTTTTTTTTTTCCACTGAAAGTTTATGTCTGCTGGACTGGGATGGAATATTAAAGAAAAAAAAAATGAAGTTACAATAAAAATTAGTTAGGAACGGAACAGGATTTGCTTATTTCTTCTGGTTTATGAATGTATTGTAGTTGAGGGTCTTTTTTTTTTTTCTTCCCTCAATACAAATTAAACTCTTAGAAAAGGAACAGTCAAACTTTGTGTACATGGTCACAGTTTCAGTGAAACTTTCCTCAGGATTTCCAGAATCAATTTCAGAGGGATATCCTCTAACTTCCCATAGCAACTCATTTGTACAATAGGACAAGCAGTCTCATAGCATACAGTGTTTGCATTGCAGGGGAGGAGGGACAGACTGAGCAGGAGGAAGGCGGCAGCAACGGGACTTGTTTTCCTTTGTTTTTCTCTGACAAAACTGTCTTGGTCAGGTATTAGACCTAATTAAAGCATACAGAAACTTTAATATTTGTTTCCATGGATATTTCCCTTCACCTACCACTGGCACAGGGTTTAGTTAGAGAGCATATCACATCACACACCAACAGTGGGGAACTACTACAGTCTTCAGTGGCTCTATACCATTGTAACTCTGGTATTCGCTTTTCTTCTTCTGGTAATTAGCCTTAATTAAAATAGATTAATCAGGAACTGAAGTGTTGGAAAATACATTGTGGAACTCTTCTTAGGATTCATTTCCCTTCATTCACTTCTCCACAAGCTAGTCTTTCTCAGACTTCATTTGCTCTGTTTTCACCTGGCACTTCCTAATACAACTAGATGGATGGCCATTCAAATAGCTCTCAACCCACCAACCCTCCCTGCTACATCCACCTGGAGCTTGAGGGGGGAACAGGAGCAAACAAAGAAAAAATATCATTTCTGTATCACATAGCGAGAGGCTACAGCATATATCAGAGTGCCCTAGGTGCTAGTATGCATGGTAATTCCAAATGGCCCCATGTGGCCACATTTAGTTGCAAGGCTTAGCAACTCTGTCCTAGCACTGGACCCATGCTGGTCAGAATTGCTGGCTGCTGCTACTACTGCACCCCTGCAATTTAATAAGGAAAGCCCAATGTTCCAAACCCACATCTTCTTCCCAGCACTGGAAAACTTTCACCACCAGCAATGCATGTCACAAATAGATACCACGGCTAATCAGGGATATCCAGATCAGTAACAGTGGTAACAATCAGAAGGGCAAGGACCAATTATAGAGAAAGTTCTGCTGTTGATATTCTGGCTCTAGCAACCTAAGCAGAGATTTGCTACTCCATATGAGTCAAGATTTCCTTCCCTTGATCTTGGTGCTTGTCTTCTAGACAGTTTTGAGAGAGGCTAAAAAATAAAATTATTCTAATCTCCTTTGAAATTGTCCTTGCACCTTTATAAACACCTGTCCTTTCAAATGATCATTACACTATGAGAATGCATGCAACATGCACCGAGGCAGAAAAAGCCAGGGAACAAAAGCCAGAGCACTCCTTTGCTGACATTGATTATTCAGGTCCCAAGGACAGTGTTTCAAGACCATACAGTAAACACCAAACTGCTACATAATTTTTTTTTCCTGAGTTTGCTATAAAGCAAGACATTGTGTTGCCTTTCGCACTTATTGCAATTGACAGCACCCTATTATCTCAAAAGCCTGAACCCCCTTCCTGGTTAGCACTGCAGCTAAACCCAGTTAGCCTCACACTGTGCAGACTGAAAATATGTCCCTGTGAATTTACTTCTGGGTGCACTCTGCCAATAATGTTTGCAACTGGCAGAGTTGTATGTAGCTGATGCTGTAATTATCAATTCTTTCCTCTTCTTGCACTTTAATCTGAAGTCTCACATGTCATCCATTTGGCTCAGACAAAGCTTCTCTCTACAGCAAGGTTTCCATTTTTCTCACTCTTAACTGTGAGAACTAGGCTCACAATTATTCCACACCTCACATTATGTCCCAGTTAAGCATTTCCATATGTGATTTAAAAGGAAAACAAAGCACGTTATAATCCCATATGTAGATTTGTACCTTGTCCTAATGTCACTTTCCATGACATCTTTCCACTCAATAAACACAGATCAGTCAATGACAGCCAGAATAAGTGTGCCTCAAAATATACATAGTCCAGCAGCCCATGAGGCAGCATTATAATCAATACTTCAAGGTGCTCTTCCAGTTACCATAATATCACGGTTAGAACACACACTCACACTGAGTACAGTATTTTTCCTCAATCCCCCAGTCTCTGTGTGCCTCTGAACAATGTACACATGACTTCACCTAAAGGAGGGAAGCTTCCTCTTAAGCAAAGATGTCCTGTAAGGATTTCTAGTCCATGTAAGCAAAGGCTGTACCTCAGAGTCATTCCACTAGTTCCTTTAGACACTACCAGACCTATTCGGTCTATCCACTGCTAAAACTGGACACACTGCAAGAACTGTGAAGGAAGCACTCAGTGAGTCCAGTTCACTCCAGCAGCAAAGCAGTCTTTTAGCAGGACTTTTTGAGAACATGTTTTTGGATGTTGGCATCCTGTCTCCTTAAGTTAAATAAATACCTGAAGTTTGAAAATTAGTTGAAAAGTGTCTCCAAAAGACTAAGCTCTAACCAAGTAAAGTGGACAGATGAAGTGTTAACTGATGCTGCAAGTATCATTCTAATCTGCAGGTCACACATGTTCAGAAAGTTTTTCTTACCTAGTGGGACCAGAAGATGGATAGATGGGTTTCAAAATTGTTATTGTTATTATCAACAACAGCAGCAACAACAACAGCAACAACTCACCATGTTAAAAGGTACTTGGATTTCTAATCCATTGCATACCCAACACCAACATATACACTCTAAGAGAGTCAGAATAGGGTTCTCTTGTAGTTTCATTTAAGAATAAGATATAAAATCTAGCATCTTGATGCTGGATTTGATGCTCAGATTTCTGATCTGTCAGTCTGATACTCAGTATAGGCATTGTATACCACACTTTCTGGGATATACTCTAAAAAGCAAATAGCTAAGCTAAATCTAGGACACATGTAAGGAAGCATGTGAGATCAATGCAAAGATCTTCCTCCACCATTGAGTAATACATCCCTTTTTCTGACTACCAAAACCTACAACCACTACTGCTAGTCATTAGTCAACCTCTGCCATTTTTTCATGAAAAGGACTGAGACAGCACAGAAAAAGGACACAAAATGAAGCTAAACAAGGTGGCTATAAGGATTCTATTATTCTTCAATTGTCCTTCTTTATACTAAATCTCTGAATCATCACAATGTTTTAATTTATTTAGAGTTTCCAGAAAAAAAAAAAATCAGAAAAAAACCCAACAACTCATCTTATTAACAAAGTAGTAACACTTTACTGGCCCTCCTTTCTTAAGTAATTAGATTCTTATATCCGTTAAGAACTTCTCTTCAATGGAAGCATGATGAAGGGAATAGTCACTATGTGTCTTGCTGAACACCCTGGACATTTCTGCATCTCTTACACTCTACTAGATCAATATTTAGTCCATAAGAAATAGCTTACATGAAAAATACCTTACACAGAACAGGCAAAAGTCATGTGGAGGGTGAAAATCCACAGCCTTTTAAAAGTATTACAGTTATTTATATATTAAATATTTTTACATCATTATTTTTGTGTTTTCTTTTTAAAATACAGCTTACAGCAAAATTATACCCCTCCAAATAAGAAAAAAATATTAATATTCGGATCAAGTGAGATTGAACTATAAAGCCCTCTACATACCACAATCTATCTCCTCAGCTAAGAGGACAGTATAAAGGCGTGGAATAGGGGGTGGGAAACCACCTATTAATATGATTGCTAAATTTTACCTTATATACTGAGGGCAGTCAGATTTCTTAGCACCTAGCAGAATATGATCCAAAGCTCAATGTCTACCTTGCAGGATTTTAAAAAATCTGCACGAACTTCCAGAAGAATGCTTTCAATGCACTCTGATTTTCGTGGAGTTTAAGGCTACAATATAAAAATAATTAGAAGTGTAAGTCTTCCAGTGACATCAGCAGTATTTTTCAGCTTTCTATTTTTAGAAATTCTTGTCAAGATTTCATCTCTAATCCTGGCTCCCAGTTTCTGTAAAATGGCCCAAAGTGCCAACAGGATTTTAGAGGAGGAACGCCTTGTGGCAAGTCTTTTCTGGCTTGTTACAGGAAAGGCAAAATGTGCTTTTTCCCCTACCATTAGCCAAAAGTACAGGTGTCCTGGTTCGGCCAGGACAGGGTTAATTTGGTGTAGCCGGGCTATTCCATACCATGCTGACATCATGCCGGTTCCGAAGTGCGCACGTGCAACCTGTCTGCTCTGCACCCTTTGTTTGTCCACGTGGTATTGCTTATTTTTCTGCATTGCTTTTCTTACTGTTGTTATGCTGTTGTTGCTGCGATTGTTTCTTATGTGTTTCTGTATTAAACTCTCCTTATCTCAACTCAAAAAGGCATCTTAACCTTTTTTTTTGTCTGCGGTGGGGGGGCAGCGGCCACGTGGCTCGGCTGCCCGCAGGGACTGAACCGCTGCAGCTTTACTAAACCACCACAACAGGTTCAAAGAATTTTCAAGAATCCAGCAGCCAGCAGGCCATTTATCTATGTCAAATCCTTGTAAATTGATGCTTATTAAAGTCAGGATCCCAGCTTCATACCACAAACTCCCAATTCAAATCTTCCTTCTGAATAAATGTAGACTGAAAATGCACTTTTCATAATTGCCCTGTCAGTCTTTGGCAAATATAAACCAGGTTTTTGTTTGCAGTCCTATCTGAGATGCAAAAGTGTTGAAGGCAAAACTTAAGTTAAGTAGATCTTTAGCTTTAAAAAGTTATGTCAATAATTGATCAAAACATTGAAGATAGCACTGAAATGCAATTGCGGGTGTATTAACAAGGATTCTTGCTATTTATTTTTTCCTTATTTTGTCACAAAAAATAAAAACATCACACAAATTTCTTAGTGATAATTTCTACGGTATGTGGAAGCAACAGAGATAATATGAATATTTATAAGGAAATTATTAAATCCACAGTGTATTTCGTACCACTTTAGAGTACCTTGTGCATAAAGGTACTTTCATTTCATACCACTTTAAAGTATCTTGTGTACAATCTTATAGCAAGGTTAATAATTCTCATCTGTTTTCTCATTCTCACCATGTTCCAGCAAAAAGTTAAGACTGTATTTTTAAATCTTGTGGGCCAGTCCTTTGCAGCTAACTTTACCTGAGTTGGAATCCAAAGGGGTTAAAAACAATTTAAACCAAAAACCCAGTTCTTTGGTGACTTCCACATAGTTCATTTTTCCACCTAATGCCCTCCGATATTGCTGAAGCCAGTTCAGGTTTGCTAAGTGCTTGAATGACATTCCAATGCTGTTACACTGACAACCTAAGCAGCAAAGCAATGCTGGAATCTCAGTCAGAGCTGCGAAGGTCTCAGCTTTCACCCTTCTAGAAGAGCCTGTGCCGGCAAGATGGGGGCCAATGAAACCAAGCACTTGGTTCTGGTCAATTAATTCTACACTTTAATGAAGATTCATTATCAATGGCCTTTCAAGATGGATTGCAAGGGAGAAATAAGGCGAATAAGGAAAACATCTTTTTGCTTTCAAAAGAGTATTCTTCCACTTCTCCTTTTATGGATGTTCAGTGCATTCACTGATCCCAGCTGATACATTAAAAACATGCTCCTTTTTCTGGGGGGAATACAGCAAAGTGTCACGGTTACCCCACCACTCTTTTTGAGAGTTCTGTCAGTGTTCCTTTTGTGTAAACCCTCATAGCTTTAAAGTCTTCATGCTACATGTGTAAACGCATTCCTAAGTAGGAATTATTTCCAAATGAGAGCTGAGGAAAGAAAAGCCATACTGTCCTGACAGGGTTCCATGGTGAAGAACACTACAGCTTTTGCTTTCAGACAACTGGTTTTAAAACACTGCAACCCACAAACCCTAAAATGTGCAAGTTTTGTTCAGTTTGAGCCAACAGATTCTCTTCCTCTCCCAGGTGGGGACACATTTTATGCAACTAAAACTACCCAGAAGTCTATGGGAAATAAGGGTGACACAGAGAAAAATTATGGGTCAAATGTCTCATAAGCAGTTAACATTAAGACATGCTTTTGTGTCAGAGTAAGCGCAAACCTCAGCTACAGAGGCAAGTTAGAACCACAGGACCTCAGGGCAAGAGACTGGCCACCAGACTTCCCTCTGAATGACTTCAGCCCTTCTCAAGTTAGCGCTGCTGCTGCTGCCGTGGTGCTGGAAGAGATGAGTGAAGTGCTATACTCACAATCAGTATTTTCACATGGATATATTTCTCACAGCGTCTATCAAAACGCTCATGCACACAGTTGCTTTTTCACCTTCACAAGTGCAAAAGGCAAGAAAAAACTGTTCCAAATACCTTAAAGACAGAATAAAAATACAACCCTTTGTTTAACTGCCCACCAAAATTACAGCTGCATGAAATCCAGGTCAAAATCCCCAGGCTGAACTCACTCATTTCTGTATCATCGTTCTTTCTCTCTCACACATGCATGGCTGCACACACCCCCCTACATTTAGGTCCTGGTGCCACTGTGTATATACTTCATTGAAGCCCTTGGACCGCTGCATTCACGACCACAATATGATCAGCCCATCACTGAAGCACCATACTGAACACAAGCACTGAAAACCCATGAACTGACATTGCAATAAATCTACAAAGAGCCTTTATAAATAATATGGGGACCCTTCAAGAACAAGATCCAAATGGTTTTAATTTCCCTCTAAGTGATAGCCATAGTTAATACCAGATTTGGCAGGAAGCAGGCATTCCATGCCCATTGGGCTTGTATGGACATGAAAAACAGTTTATGTTTGACATTTGCTTTAAAAACATAATGAAAACCTTTTGCTCTTTCAAGCCCCAAACTTGCATTAGTTTCTGAGAGTCTATTACTTTAAAAAAACATTTGTTGGCTCTGATTGCTTGGATAACTGACAAAACAAGCATTAGGAGTGGGCTCTTTCTTTAGTGTTCTGTAGCTGGATGACAGAGGACAGGGAGCAACAGAAACAAGCTGCTGAACAGCACATTCCTGCTCTGTCCCTCTTAAAGCTGTTTTTGGTAAATAAGCAGTGGCTTATGACATAAAGCTCTAATTCATCACTGGCAGCTCTCCATTAATTAATAGAAAGGAAAGAGTATGTAGTATTTCCACATATCACCCCAATTCTCTCCATGTGTCTTCTCACTGAATGTCACATACAACCATCTGCCCTGGTAGTACACTCAAACAGTATGGCCAGCACTGGTAACAGTGGAGAGACGAAAGCAACAGCCCATTTTCCATCACCTGTGCTCCACGTTCCTGCCAGAAATGTAATGGAGGGCTAAAGTCTCCATAGCATTAGATGCATTTAGGGTAGGTCAGAGCTGGGAAGGTCTGTGGATGACAGCCTTCTCAGGGCAGAAGGGACGAAAGGGACAAGGACTGTTAGTTGTGAGAACAGGAAGCAGCAGTTTAATAAGAGCTCTTACAAGCCCCATAGCCAAAACATAACCAACCTTGTTCCTCTATCCTGAAAGATATATATGGGAACCAAAAGGATACATCTTGCTATATGTATCCCAGCTCCTGAATGGCTGACTTCACACTATGTGTAAGGCAGTATATATAAAGGCGTAATTCAACTGTTAAAAGCTAAGGAAAGAAACAGCTCTGTGGTATGCTTGAGATCCATCATGATCATGATTTATTGCTTTATGTTGCATTGCTTAAACTTATTACACCACCTGTTTAGCCATGTGATCAAATACATCCTGGGGTTTACAGGTAACAAGCTATGAATAACAACTAGTGTGGGCATGAGAATACATTTACACGTATACTCTCACATGTATACATGCAGATTATGTGCTGTATTTTGTAAAAATATAGGTATTAACATTTTAAATTCTTGCTACAGAAACTGCCGATATTCATACTCGGAGTAAAGGTACAATCGGGATTATCATTATAACTTAAGTGTCCAAAAACTGACAGAGAAGTCCTAGCTTTGGTGACCCCAAAGGTGATCTGGGACAAAAGTAACTCTTCTTAAAGCCCACAGGGCCCAAAAGGGTTTTAGAAAACAGTAAGTCACCTCAAGGTGATTCTTATATTATCAGCTCTCCTTATATTAACAGCTGGCTGAGGCTGGAAGCCAGAAAAGACTGGGATGAGGTTGAAGATGGAAGAGGTTGGCTCTTCTCCAGAGAGGGAATAACTTCCATGACCAGCTGGATCAGGGCCAGTGGGAAGATCTACAAACTGGGTACATTGGCATGATAAATCTGCGAATTAACAGGAGCATTCTGAGAGTGCAAGGCATGCTCAAAGCTGGTCATCACACGAAATTTGGGTATGAACCCTGTTTTCAAAAGCCAGTTCAGAAATACCAGATTGAACCATCTCCTGATTATCGTTATTTGAAATAGTCATCCTTGCCATAGTAAGCTCTTGAGGTTTGATAAGAGTCCTTACAAGCAAGTGTACTGGATGGCTGGTAATAAGCAGGAATCTCAGAGACTTTGAGATAAACTTCACTGTACCCTATCACCCTAAAGATTTATTCCTTTAGTTTTATGTATGTGTTATAAAACAAAACAGGCCAGGAATGAATGAGAGCACCTATTCACTTCAGTTAGCTCTGGCTACATTCAATTTTTCTCCCCAGATCTGGAACAGCTCTGATAAACAATAGCGGCAGTTGACTCTCTAAAACATTTCACACCTCTGTTATTTAGTATAGCTGATACAGCTATTTACGCCCTTAATCCAAAAGGTTAAGAGCCACAAGGCAG
The DNA here is from genome assembly GCA_033124195.1 of Coracias cyanogaster. NCBI lineage: Eukaryota > Metazoa > Chordata > Aves > Coraciiformes > Coraciidae > Coracias > Coracias cyanogaster. The sequence goes on along the minus strand of JAVSBS010026289.1, from coordinate 10,968 downwards.
TGGATATTTGGCTTTAATTGCAAGACCTTATAAGAAGAAAACAAATAGCCAGGAACCCATTATGATAGAAAGCAGTATTGACTGATGGTTAAAGCACAGATAAACTGAAGATCTGTTACAGGCTGTGCAACCAAGTTTTTCACCATTCCATTTATTTCCCTACAGCCAAGATGAAAAAGTGCTGTATTGTAACTGAGACAATGGAAAATCTGCAAAATTGGAATAAAAATGATGACATTAAAATTCCTATATTTCTTTCAAGTGACATGTGAGGTTGTCATTCTCTTCACTTGAAAAAAGAACATCTAGGACTTTACATACAGGTTTTATTTTGGATATGCTACTAATTTTGAAAGTAGAGGTATTCTCAATGATCACCTGTACAGACTTCAAATAGAACTTTTAATTAAAGTAATTGTTTTAGACATAAAGCATAAAGGCATACATGTATATTTCATAAGATTTTCATACTTACTCTTGCTGTCCTTCTATGGTGATAAAATTTGCACTGTGCCTTCTAGGTTAAACTTGCTTTCCTATCTGATCTTATAACTAGCAGGTCATTGAACAAGAAAACAGAGTTTCATAATCACACTTCATAGTAATTCTCCAAGAAAAATGATCTCCCAGTTAAGCAGAATAATAATTTTTTACTTATAAATTGGTGAAATAGAAGGGCAGAGACTGCATACAACACTAGACAATAATTGCAAGAATTACTGGATTATTTAAATGGTTTTTTCTAAGGACAAAAACATTATTCAAGTTCTAAGTGGGTGAGCTGCCAAACAGCATCTCGTAAAGCCTTCAGTTGTCACAAAGCAGAGTCGAACTCCTCTTCTCACCATCTTGCAAGGAAAAACAGAGGGCAGAATCTAAGACAAAAATAATCTCAACCACTCACATACACTGAGAAACACCTAGCGTACACTCAGCATTGGGCACATGCTTAACTTTTTACATTTCCACTATGTTTACTTGAGTTAGTGTGGCAAAATCATGTCTAGCTGGAAAATCTAATCCTGCTTATTTTGGCTCTTCATGTATTTAAAACAGAGCAGGCTGGAAGGGGAAAAGAAATAAAAAGTTAGTGCACTGCTGACTTCTCTTCATCTGTTTTTGACAGAAGGCCACTCCACATTTGGGGTTTTCCCAGAAGTGATCAATTACAGAAAGTGGCAGGTCACATAAAATGAACTCACAACTTGAAGGCAGCTGCAATATCCAGCCACTGGGACTCAGCCTCTCTTCTAATGGTAAAACCCAGATAGCGGGAATTAACATAAATAAAGCAGGAGTCTAGCACATGAGTGTACAGAGTCTATTGCAAGCTGTTAGCTGGCTTCTAACTTAAATCTCCGTTTCCTCCCTTGGTCCCTCCCACATATGCCTCCTCAACCCAGCTCATACACAAGAAGTTTAACATGAAGAATATTGTGAACTACCATCCATGCTAACGACTAAAAAAAGCTCCCTGAAATTTTCTGAAGTGTATTTGTATTTCAACTGCCAGGGCACTGCTTGGGTAAGAGGTATCTTCACTTGCCTGGAGTTTTTGAGCAGTCATTATCAATTTTGTATGAGACTGAATAAGGATTCTTAAACCTTATTTTTTATTTTTTTTTATGTTCCACCAGTAGTGCTGTAAGAGATCCACAAAGGGCTGGGTTAAGCACTGAAAGTTTTGCTGCTGTAAGAGCCACAGAATCAGATCCCAATTCAGCAGGTATTTAAACAAGGGCCTATATTATACATAAAGAACTAAGCATGTTGAAGTATGAAATATCACAGTTAAACAAGTGAAAATTTGTGCCAAGATACATAACAGATACAGTTTCAAAACTAAGCATCACGTCATCTATGTACCCATATTAGGGAAGAATGTGGGCAAGAAAGCTGTTTTTTTAAAGGTATCTGAGAGAATGCAACAAAGCAAAAGGAAATATCAAGTAGTTATCTCTTCAGAGGAAAATATAAGAAGGCATAATTATAAGTGTTGTTATATTTGGGGAGGAGGGGGAAATTTATCATGACCAGCACCGTACATTGGTCACTAGGGGATTAAACATTCCTAAAATTTAACACAGTAAAATACCTTAAGTAATCTTTTAAATTAATTTTCAGTTTCTAGAGATGTCAAGATCACATGAGACTGTATTTTATTGTACAGGAATAGGCTTAAGATATTGTTTAATATTAAATGTTTTGTTGATGAAGAACCCTGCTGCTGGAGCAAGGCTCACACATTGAACCAGGGCAGATTCATGATGATTCCTCAACCTCTTACATGAGTAGACTGGAGGAAGAAGGGAAGTACTGCTAACACAGCAGGCCAGGACTGCTCAGGCACCAGTGCTACTCAAGCATTGATTAAAATCAGCAGGAGTTCTCTCTGCTGTTGTGTGACCATGGGATCTGCATCAGCCCCAAGGTCAGGTGGAAGCAGCAGCTTCAATGAAGGAGAAATAGGAAAAGGAGCACGAGTCTCATTCCACATGTCACAAAAGAACTCACATGTTTTGAATAACAATTAGGATAATTTAATCATTGGTTTGGATGATTAAACAATGTGTATCAGTGACGGAATTGTGATCTGAACCATCTGTGCAAAGAAACAGCTTTATGAAGTGGTGGGGTGACTGAAACAGTATTTAACCTCCTCGCTTTTAAACAGCTAGATTTGAAGCACATTGTAACTACTTATATTCAACACATTTCTCCCTCGCTGTTCTCCGTTTTATTTCTATCAGTTTTCTGGATAACCAAAAACTGTCCAGGAAACTTCCCTATTTCGATTTAAAAAAAAAAAAAAAAATCAAGGGATTTTCTTTTAGAATAACACAATTTCACATTCATAGTCTGTAGGAAGACAGACTGAAATTATAAGCAACAGTAACGCTCAAAGTAGTCCACAAACAGTAAAAAAAAAAATCACTTTCTATTTAAGTTTCTTGGGAAAGTTGTTCAGCTTATGGGATGTCATTTGAGGGCAGTAAATGAGCCATTTGGGGAACTTTCTTACTATTCACTTTATCTTCTTCTGGAAGGAAAGTGTTTGAAAGCCTTCATTGCTTATCAGTTCCTCTAAGAAATTACTAAATTCTGAAGCTGCATTTATTAAAAAAAAAAAACAAACCAACCCAAAACTTACTTCCTTCCTGCTGAAAACCACTAGAAATCTACAAAAAAAGACTAGAAACTATCCAGCCCGTTTTCCACAGGACATACCACAGCTGTCAGACAGAAGGCAGGACACTGATCTGACGATGTAATAAACAGCCATTATGTTTCAGTGTACTTCACCTGTCTGAGACCACTTGGAAACCTAACTCATATAGCAGCTAAAATTGCTTGAAGTTTTTTAAAAGCTTCTTCTTTTCCTTGGTCATTAAAGGTATGATTGACAACTGGCACTTAAGGAACCAGCCATTGTGCTGAAGACCTTGAAAAGGACTCCAGATGCGTACTGTTACATAGTCTGGATTAGGCTAGCTTCCACTTCCCCCAGGATTCTCATGTACTAAATAATGTTAGCAACAGGGGCATCATTACATGAGTTAACCTGACTGGTTAAATAATAATAACGGAGTGGAAACAGGATATCTAGTCTAAGGGATTTCCCATCTATGTATGATAACAAAAATGATGGCACTTTCCTCCAGAATGTATTCATTGGAGGAAAGAACACACTTATTAACAAAAGGGTGATTGGCCCACAGCATTCATCAGCTTCTTGAATAGGAGTTGACTAACGATACCCCCACTAGATGACTAGCTGTGTTTTCTACAGTTGTCATCATTTTGGCCTGCAATCTGCACAGAGGACCTAGCACTGGGGGGAAAAAAAAAAAAAAAATAAAAAGATTCTTAAGGTTCTTGTTTTATTCTGACTTTTCTGTTGCATAACACAATACAAAGAAATGATGCTAAGGACTTCCAAGCTTGTGGGCATTTTGGGCAAACACTGCTATTTCTTTAGTATTCAGTCCACAGAGAGATTATGGACTATGTAATACTGGTGACTGCTCTCTGATGTAGAGTAGCATCCTCACATTTGCACACTTTCACCCAGAGTCAGAGATACTAAGATATAATATGGAAGCCTACTGTACAAAGAAGATAGTATGAAGATCCATTTGGACTGTCCTTTCCCCTTGCTTTGCAAAAGTGACAAGCTGTTACTTAGAAAGTAATATGCTTCAGTGGAAAACATTACACTGAGGATCAGGAAACCTAAACTCTTTTACGCATTTGCTGAGCAACTCTGAAAAATTGACTTTATTTACTTTACCTTGCACTTAGGTTTTCACTATTGCTCTTTTGTGTGCTTATACAAGACAGCAGGACTGGTACACCTTTTTTCTTTTTAAAGATAATTTCAGCAATGCAAAACACAGCTGATGAGCTGTAAAAACAGAAGTCCTTGAACTGAAATTATTAGAAACTATGTGCAAAGAAGTTTCTATCTCCCACATGCAACTTCCAGGGAAAATAAACTTCCCAATAGTTGCTTCTCTAAGAAGTCTGTCCTCACTAAAGACTGTTCAGGGACTCTGACCTTCCTTACAATACTATACACAAAGAAAATAAATTCAAAGATGTGGTTAAAAAGTAAAGATCAAGACAATGAGTTTTCAGGAAACTTTAGGATCTGCTCAGGAAGGACTGCCTGCAGAAACAGAGCCAGGGCTGGTACTTGCATTCAGTCCAGACTCCAGTCCAGACTGAATGGAGAATTCAACAGTCACTGTCACAGCAGTTCCTCACAGAAAGCTGACAAACCACTCAAGGGCAAGGTCTAACCAAAAAGCATAATTGCAGGCCTGCGGCATTAATACTAATTTTAAGTTAGCTTAATTCCATTGATTTAAAGAGAAAAATACTTGTCTAGTGTAATCACACTAGGAAAATCTACCCCTCTCCTTGAAAACACAAGAGAGAAACAAATCCTCTCACTCTTTAAAACATCTTCCTAGGGTCAAATTTATGCTATTTTCCCCTCAACTTTGTGTTAAGACCTTTTGGCATATTCTGAGGCAGAATGTCTAGTATTACAATTATTTCAACCACCCAGTGGTAGAAATTCAGATGGCCTAATGTATAATTATATATCTTCCTGCTGGAAGAGAAAGATCAATAGAAATCCAACAATATAAAAAGCTCATATTTCAAGCTGTTGCCTGTTGCCTCCTTTTTCATGTTCCAGATGTAAAATAAAGCCATTGATGTTAATACATCCTGCCCACATGTCTTCTGTTCCATAATAGCAGCATAAATTGGAGCCTATGCCAGCTTTGTAGACTATGCCATTGTTTGAACTCATTTTATAACAAATGTTTTGAGAATTACTGGCCTAGCTTCCCCTATCATTAATACTAATTTAAAACTGATGAAATGCAATTGGTTTCAGAGAAAAAACTCTTGGTTTATACTAATATATAATAAAAGAAAAGTGCAGACCACCCATTTCATGGAACTTGGTATGAGGGTGGTGAAGCTCTCCTTAGCCCCAGCAGTCCCTGCTATATCCCCACATACTGGTGCTAAGGAAACTACTGAATTTTTTTTATCTTTTTACTTGGTGTTACACTCTCCCTGCCTTTTTCAAGTATCATAGAAAGAGGAGCTCAACATAATTTAGCCTGTTCTCTTGCTTCTCTCTTCAATGCTCAGGTTCACTTGACCCTTCAGGATATCTTAACAAGGAAAGGAAGAATCAAGAACAAACCTGGAAGTAAAATCTAGCTTAAAAGTAGTTACTCCTAAGCAACATTAATAATATTATTTAGCTAGAGAGCCCTCTGAGTAGCAGACTCTCAATTTGCAGCCCTAGGCAGCCACAGAGAAAAGCAAGAACCAAAATGTGGTAGGGCAAAAACAGTCACAGCAAACAGGTACCACAGCAGTGTCACACACAGCAGCGCTGGGTATTCTGAGCAACAGCGTTACCCATCCCTAAGTCCTAATAATGTAAGTGCTGGCATGAAAAAGAGAGCAAAGCATGGCTTTTACTCCCAAAGCCATATGGTGTGGAACATTTCTCAATGTGTTTCAAGAGCATCCAGCAAAACTGGGGTCCTGGGGACAAGTGAGTCACTGTGCAATGACCAGTTAGCAATCTTCCCTCTACTAAAGCATGCTCCATTAATATTCTAAAATCAGACTCACAGTGCCTGAGCTAAGAGTTACTAGAAAATTGGTATTTAGCAATCTCTGAAAAAAAAAAGTTTGTTACAATAATTTCTCCTTTCATCGTAATATTGTGATTTTCAGGTTTAATATTGTGCCTAAGGTCACAGGCTAATGTTTCTTTGGAAAGAGACTGCTGGAGATTATTGAATATGCTTTCAAATGGAATAAAGCTCCTTATTCTAATTCTGAGGGAAGGCAAAAAAGTTTAGCCCTTTAAGGGAGTCACTTGTCCACAAGTGAACACTGGTCATCTTACATCTCAGAGGAGAGCAATTCTGGCAGGAAAACACAATCAGGTATTTCCTTGGCAGCTTTTTATAATAAAATGGTTAGTTGAAGCTGCTTGGTTTGAAATGTTAGACACAAGAGTGATGGCGATGGCTTCACAGAGTGCACATGAGATAGTCAAAGGAAGCTTGAAACTAGTGAAGATTATTTAGTGCATACATCCACAGTTTACCGCTTCCATGGTATATTATTAGCAAATTTCTGGAAAACTAATCCTAAAAGGTTTCAACAGAAATGATATGTTTTCAGAAGGGATTTGAAATGAAAGAGGTTGCTCACTTAAGCCTGCAAGAGAAGGAGACTACTCTAGCAAGCTGAAACCAAGTCCACAAAGACATTTAAACGTCCTTAAAATTAGTTTAATCCATTGTTGAATCAAGCTTTCAGAGGTCACCCAGAAGGAAGCGCATGCAACTTCAAAGGTCCAGAGGTTTGCTTAGCAAACCAGAAGTAGAGATGCTTGAATGAGCCTCTGGAAGGAGCTGCTTGGCACTGAGACCGGGCTCATGCTCCAGAGGTTTCTGGTGCCTCCTATTTGCATTGGTGCCAAGAGGCTGCATTTTGGTAGTTTCTGGTTTTGTCCATAGTCATAAAGTCAAGGGGAACCCGTCACCGAGATGAAACGAGTTCAAAACCAGAATTATTTAAAGTCGATCAAACGTTCACACACGTGAAGAGCTGGTACGCGTACTTCAGGATGATGAACCCATCCTCATTTTTTGACATTTGTTTTCCGTAAACTGCCCCCAAAAGCAACGTAGGTGCATCTTCAAAAGTAACAGGGAGTCACGCATACGCCGGGCTGTGCCGCTCGCGGCCGATGTGACAGAGGAGCAGCAGCCTGCTGAGCAAGCTCCGCGCCCGCGCACAGCAGCTGCCGCGGACGCGCTGCGCTGGGCCCCGCCTGGGCGCCGGGCGGCCTCCGGCGGGAGCGGCGGAGGGCACTGGGACCCCGCTCCGCACACCTGCGGCTTTGCTTGTCTCGCCCTGTGGAAAGAGGCGGCCCCTGCCCCTGCCGCTGCCCTGCACCCCGCCGCGCCGAGCGACGCCGAGCGGAGCACCCCGCGGCGGGGCCTGGCGGGGCGATGCTTCCGGCGAGGGCCGCAGGCGCCTCCCCGCGGCCCGCCCTTTGGTGGCACCAGCGTCGAGGGTGGCCGGGGCAGTCGGGACCCTGGCAGCTCCGAGTATCCCCCGCCGGCCCCTCCGCGCCGGGGCGCACATCCCACGTACCTGCTTCCTCGGCTTGGCCTCTTCTTGCGCGGCGCGGCGCTGGGGCAGGGCACGCAGCTCCTTCCCGCGGCTCGCCCGGCCGCCCATGGGGCTCTCACAGCCGCTCCTCGCCGCCAGCGTGCACCGGAGGCTGCTCGTCACCCGCCGCCGGCAGTCATGAGCCCTGCGCGGCCGGTGGGGAGCCTCTCCAGCCGGTCTGCACTCCCCTAGCAGCCGCCCGCTCGCCGAGCTGACCACAGCGTGTCCCTCCGGGGCCAGGGCGGCAAATCAGAGAGCCGGTCCCGAAAGCGCTGTCTCCAGCAAGGGAAACTTAGCCTTCCCTGTGCCGGTGGGAGGGCCTTTGGATCACTGAGTGCTGTGGATACAGTGACAGTGAAACTAGGAACTCGCAGAACAGTCTTCGCAGGGTGCGCTGCTTTTGTGCGGGAGAAAAGCGAGCTTTCCAGCAGTCTGCCACGAAAGCAAGGCGATAGTACCCAAGTAACTTGAGAGAGAAAAATAGGTGAAGCTGACACCAAGAATGACTTTGAAAGCAGTTTCAGAAGGGGAGAACCTGCAGGGATTTCCTGCTGCTTTGTGTAATCTGCCTGCCTGTGTACATTAATTAACTCACTTGTACATTAATTAAGTCCCTTAAGTTTTTTAAAGAACTTACTTCCTCTGCCTGCAAAAGGATGCATACTGCTAAGGAGCAGCAAGGATAACCATGTGATGGAAGCACAGCACCATAAGCTTAGGGTCTCTGTTTCCCTTTTTGCCAAAGACATTTGTTATCCCATGCAATGTAAGTTTTCAGAAATGTGCTGTAATTTTGCAGGTTTTAATTCTTAGATTTCCATCTTTGGGAAAGGCACAGCTGCAAGGCTTTACCCACGAAGCTGAGAATGTGTAGCTCCCACCAGGACCTAGGGGTGTAACATTGGATAATTCTTGCTACTATAATTAAGGGATTGTGGGCAAAAACTTTCAGCTGTCTTTTCTTTGGGTTTCCATGTTTCCTCCTCTGCAAAAAAGGACACAGTATAAATCAGTGCTTCCCTGACTGATGCGTCCTGAGAAGTTCAAGACACATTTACTTAACTGTATGCTGTAAAAGATGTCTGTAACTGAACAGCAGATATTTATCACCTGGCATGTTGTCATTTTAATCAAACTAATATGTCTTTTATACAGCTAGAAAGGAAAACTAATTAAATGGTTTTTAACACTATTACTGTTCATTTGTACCATTTGGATGTTCTAATTGAGTACTCAGCCCCCATTATGCCAGGCACTTGACTTAAAGTGGCTTAAGCCATTTTACTTCAAAAAATGAGTTGATCTTGTACATGAAGGAGTTCAGGTATACACTAAACAGCCTACATGGGTTCTGTCTGGCCTGTCAGCTTATTTTCACTGCAGAAATCTTCATGCATTTCTCCCCCCAACCTCCATTGCCTGAACTCTGGAGCTCATCGAGTCCAACCCCCCTGCCAAGCAGGACCATAGAATCTAGGGCAGGTTACACAGGAACACATCCAGACGGGGCTTGAAAGTCTCCAGAGAAGGAGACTCCACAACCTTTCTCGGGAGCCCGTTCCACCCTCACAGTAAAGAAGTTCCTCCTCATCTTGAGCTGGAACTTCCTGTGCTCTAGCTTGTATCCATTGCCCCTTGTCCTATCGCAGGGTACAAGTGAAAAGAGGTTGCCCCTTTCTTCATGACACCCAGCCCTCATATTGATACACATTAATTAGCTCCCCTCTCAGTCTTCTCTTCTCCAGATTGAAAAGTCCCAGGTCTCTCAACCTTTCCCCATAAGACAGGGGTTCCCGTCCCTTAATCATCCTCATAGCCCTCCATTGGAGTCTCTCCGGTAGATCTCTGCCCCTCTTGAACTGGGGAGCCCAGAACTGAACGCAGTACTCCAGGTGAGGTCTCACTCAGGCAGAGTGGAGGGGGAGGAGGACCTCCCTCCATCTGCTGGACACGCTCTTCTTAATGCACCCCAGGACACCATTGGCTTTCTTGGCCACAAGGGCACATTGCTGTCCCATGGAGAACTTGTTGTCCACCAGGACTCCAAGGTCCTTCTCCACAGAGCTGCTTTCTAGCAGATCACCTCCTAACCTGTACTGGTGCATTTTGTTACTCCTTCCCGGGTGCAGGACTCTGCACTTATTCTTGTTGAACCTCATGAGGTTGCTCTTTGCCCACCTCTCCAGTCTGTCCAAATCCTGCTGAATGACCGCACGGCTGGTACCTGTTAGAATATAATTTGTGTCCATTTTATGTTTTGGTGATATTAGAATTTAATTGTAGTGGAGAGCATATAGTTGGTCTTGAGCATACACTAAACAGTTCTTTAGTGATCAACATTCCTACAAAGCTTTGAAACACAGTATTTGAGAGCAGTAATGGTTTAGTATAATTTGACTGCAGAAACCTGCAAATAAAAGTATGTATAAACATTAAAGGTTTTTTATGTTAACAAACCATTCTAAGTGAAGTACAGACAAATATACATCGAAGCAGATAGATATTCCTGTTTACTCTTTGCTCTCTGTTGCTTTCATAAATTACAAGTAAATTTATTTCTGCAGGTTATATATCTATCTTGTATATTATTCATCTTAAAATGAATTCTACTGGAGAAGACACCATATGGAAAATTGCTTGATGCATTTTTGTCTTCAAATTATACCAACATTATACTGCTCCTGGTGTCATAGAAGGCATGCTATCCCATATGTAACCACACAAAATGTGTATTGAAAGCTCAGCTACTACCACATTTTTAAAAGAAGCATGGATTAAATCTCTCTTTGAATGAGGGTTTGTTCTCCTCGCTGGAGATACTTTTAAGCAGCACAAATATGCAACAGAATGTTCTCATGGAGTGACTTTGGACCATATGCAAAAGCATGCTCTGTACTGATTTCCTGCAAGCAACTGTCAAAAAGAAAGAAAAATAAGTATGAAATGACTCAGATAATAGAACAAAAGCTCATTATTGCTGCTTGTGCTATATTTTGTTTTAGGCTATGATATATTACCCAAAAGGTAATCTACTATTTTCAGAAAAATTGAGCTTTCTAAAAACAATTCTAATGCTGCATGACATTATTAAATCATAGCAGCTTAAATAAGGTAGTTCTTTATTACTTGCAAGGCAAAATATATTTTATCATTAAGTATTTGTTATCTGCACAAATTAATGAAATGTCTTTGCTCAAACTTTCTGGTGTCAAATGAACAATTTCTAAATAATTTATAACA